>JAKUCV010003519.1:17971-64167 GCA_028386065.3 Turnera subulata | reverse complement strand
GCCGAACGGGGCGCACGCGACCTTGTTGCGCCCCAGGTCCATGTGCTTCCACCGCATTGCGTACACCTCCGGCTTCCGGTAGTACCGGTTCATCAGGAGCTGCCATTCTGCCGCCACCGACACGTTCGTCATTCCCCCTCTCTCTCTCGTCTCTGGAAAACAAAGTAATTTGGGATTCAATTCAAATTGAATTAGAAGAGGTAGCACTCGCTAGTGTCCTTTCCTTTTTTGCCGGGAGATTTCTTTTTTGTGTTAAACTGCTGCTGCTATCATAATCATATCATCCGTAACATAATCTAGGCATCACTCCCTAATCCTCCTCAATCAACTACTCGTCGGCCGGCCTTTAGTCTCCAGAATATTTCAGTTACTTTGGCCGGTTCGCGCCGTTAGTGTTAACCGGGTTTTCGATAGTAAACACAACACGGCCAAGTCGTCTGACTTCTTTTTTTCTGACCAACACAGGCTTTTAAACATATCGTCTAGCTAGCTCACCTTTCACTTATATAGGGTGCATGATGCATTTCTTCTCAAATTCTACTTGTTACTTACTATTTTAATCTGTATCGACTACGATATACTTTTTTTCTCTAATTTTTATTCACGTCTATAGGTGTGATATTTTTCTTTAACTATTAGTTTTCTGTTAGGATTATTTTACTATCTATTTTAGTTTGTATGAAATATCTATATTATGTTTTTACACTTTAACAAAATAAAATACTTATTGAGAGGAGACTTAATGAATTAGAATACTTATGATAAATCTAGGATTTACGTGAAGGGTGTTGTTGGCCGTGGAGTTGTTAGGCTTGCAAAACAATAAGATAAAGGACACCGAGGGTGTCCAGGGTGTGTGACCCCGGAGGCTCTCCGATGCCTAAGTAAGAACAAGGCTAACATAATTTGTGGTAATTTGTTGGGAGAGAAGAATTGCTAGTTATGCGTACATACCTTTTACTAGGCTAGGGGTTGCTATTTATAGGCATTTGGAGATGGGCTTGGACCGGACCCCTTAGGGCGTAGGCAGGCAGTGACTGGGTTGCCCCATTTAAGAGTGGACTGGGCCTCGATATCTACGCGGGCATAGATTTGGGCTTTCCATGTAGACCTGGACTTCTAGGCCAGGAGAGTATGGATTTGAGGCTTACCTGTCACCTTGCTTTGGATGTGTTGCCCTACAATGTGTAGCCCTACTATGTGTAGCCATGCAATGTGTAGCCCTGCAATGTGTAGCCCTACTAGTTTGTATGTCTTCACTAGCCCCTAAGTCAGAGGGTAATGATGAAAGAACTGCCCTTTGAGTTCTTAAGACCTCTTTTATACATATATGAGTCTGCCTTTTCCTTGCCAGAGCATCAACTCAATTAATGGCTCAATCATGATCATCTTTTTTGCTTTTAACTCCATGTGTAAGACTTGATCATGTTGATGTCAATTATACCCCCTTGTTACCATTAGCCAACAATGGCCTATACATTAGGCAGCCCTAGGGCTAGCATAGTAGCAGAGAAAAGTATGTGTTTTCGCAGGAGTAGAAACGCTAGACTTGGTCATCCTCGTAATGAGGCTGAGATGGCACTCCATGCTTTGGAGGAAAGGACAAGAGCTTTGATGTCTGCTGATGAGGAATGAAATAATCCAATCTAGGCCTAAAGGCCCAATTGAGATAAAGTTCAGGACCAGGCCTAGGCTCAATATAAGAGTCCAGGACCAGATCCAAAACAAGAGGCCCAGGACCAGTCCAGCTAGCTATTTACCCATGTGAAAAATATGATAAACGTTATATGGAGTTGAAGGGACAACTGGAGTTAATGCTCCACCACCAAAAACCCCTATAAAAAGGGGGCAAGATTAGAGTTTCAACACACCAAATTCCCCCTGGAGAAAATTCTACTCTTCACAAGGAAATTCTCTCTAGAGAATATAATTCTCCACTCTCAAAACTCTCTCTATATTCTCTCAAATTAATAAGAGAAAAATCCCCTTTGCTAACTTAGGCATCGGAGGTCCTCCCGGGGTCACAACCCTGGACTCCCCCGGGTCCTTCTTCTTGTTCTTGCAGGTGCTCCAGGCATAGAGATCAGGCCCTCCAGCCATAGAGATCAGGCCCTCCAGGCATAAGAGATCAGGCCCTCCAAGCATAGAGATCAGGTCCTCTGAATATCAAGATCAAGCCAAAGAATCCCCAATCATGCCAAGAGAAATTTACATCCATACCCCGGTAAAAAATCCATTTTTTACATTGGCGCCGTCTGTGGGAAATGAACAAAAAGCCATGGCTTCTCCACTTGAGAAATCATGACCAATAGCAGAGTCCAACCCACCAATTTGTGGAACTCTACTCTACCAGTTAGAGGTACTCCGACCGTCGGAGGTACTCAAATCGCCAGAGGTACTCTAACCATTGAGGGCGTAATCTGATCACCAGAGGTACTCTGACCACCTAAATCGTTCCCAACAATGGAACCGTGGGCAAAATTCCAAGAATTTATATCCCTCACTCCCATCAGGAGGTATTGTAGAGGCAAGACATAGGCAAGGAACGAAAAAGGAGCCCATGAATCTCCTATGTGATGAGAAAAAACAAAACCAGATCTGGCAAGCAATAGCCAAAACCTTGCAAAAGAGCAGGGAAACAAGGTCAAAGTCGGTTGTAACTACCGCATCACACTCCACTCATCACTAGAGGAAGGAAAAAGAACTAGATCAAATTAAGATCTATATAAAGTGCAACTAGATCCAAGGCCAATCTGGTTAGATCCAAGGCCAATTTGGTTAGATCCAAGCAAGATCTACACCAATCCGACTAGATCCAAATCAACCCAGCTAGATCGAGGAGGTTGCAGCAAGTCTGACTAGATCCGAGGCTTGCCTAGTGAGAGCCAACTTAGACCAAACAAGGTCCAAGAAGCCATTGTAGCCACATCAAACTCTCATTCAAGTAAGGAGATCCGTATGACAAAGTCTCTTGGAGTTAAAAGAATAAAGGTCCCCAAGGTCCTTCTACAAAAAGACAAGGCCAAAAAAGGTGGAGAAATTTCACGCCTAAGCCCTACAATCCCGTCTTACAAGTCCTTTACCTCTCTAAATACCCAACAAATAAGGGTGTTCATAAAGATGAAAGAAATGGGATACACAAAGTAGGCCCTGAGGTTGAAAGCAAAACCAAAGACAAGAGGTCCAGATCTTAGAGGCTCAAAGAGGTCCAAATCCTAGAGGCTCAAAAGATCCGAATCTTAAAGACTCGAGAGGTCCAGATCTAAAAGGCTCTAGAGGCTCCAGAGGTCTAGATCCAAAAGGCTCAAGAGGTCCAGATCTCGAGAGGTCCAGATCCTAGAGGCTCAAGAGGCCCAGATCCAAGAGGCTCAAGAGGTCTAGATCCTAAAGGCTCAAGAGGTCCAGATCCTAAAGACTCAAGAGGTCCAGATCCAAGAGGCTCAAGAGGTCCAGATCTAATAGGCTCAAGAAGTCCAGAACTTAATGGCTCAAGAGGTCCAACACCTGTTCTAAAAGAAATCGAAGTTTATCCAAAGAAAACTCGATAGCAACCAATGACGACCTGGCATATGGCACGCCATATCCCATTGAAGGATGCAACCTAATCGTTAAGCTCAAATAATTAGAGCACGTGATTCTTATCCACGAGGGCAGAAGTTCAGGTCCTGCCCTCTATGCCATAAAATAGAGGTTCTCAAGAAGGAAAGTGAGTCAGGTCTTACAAAGGGAAACAAAAAAAGAAACTTGTGGAAAAGACCCTATATATTGCATACGGATTTGCAAATACCAAAAAGCGTTAGGCCGCGAAGAGCCGTAAACCGCAAAAATGGCCATGTAGATGCCAAAGCAAAAAACAATAGGTCTCGCTCAAGTAAATCTAAAGCTCACCCAAGAGAAGGACCTCTGATGAACTTGCTCAAGATAAGAAGATGCAATCAGCACCATACAAGCTCCTACAAGGAAGCTCTAAAGCCATGAAAGGCTTTGTAGCCCCTACAAGCCGCAAAATCACAACAAAGGCACATGCTTAGTGCGTCGATTGCGAAAGTGTGCCAAGAAGCCCATGTAGGTCCTATGCGCATCAGGTGTTGACCAGCAAAATTTCGAAAAAGCCTAAGGTCGAAAGAGGTCTCTTACAAAGAAAGAGGCTACTTGAAATCCCAAAAAGGCTAGAAGCTATTCAAAACTTCCACAGAAGCATCAATTGCTTAAGGGTTCTCTTATAAAACCATAAAGATTTCAAAGTCGGCCAATTGTCCAACGAAAAGCCAAAACCAAGCAAACAAGTTTGCAATGGAAGTCCCTGATGTTCGAGGACGAGAAAGAACTGCAGGTCCCCAAATGTCCACGTGATGATGAGGAACTGCAGGTCTTGAAATAGATAAGGTGCTGCAGGTCCTGAAATAGATGAGGTGCGGAGAAACCTCAAGGAGCTCAAATTAAGGAAGTTCCAAAATGATTGGGGAACCGGACTCACCAAATATCCAACAGAGAGCCAAGGGTTCCGAAATTAACAAAATCCAAAGTCAGCATGAGCCGACAAATAGTGGAGAGACATTCAAATTGGGCAATCCAAACCAAGTCCAGAGAAACCACAATGGATTACGTGCTAAAGCAAGGCTTGGAGAGCATTTAAGCAAAATGATAAGCTCCAAGAAGCTATCAAGCACCTGGAAGAGGTACTTAATTCTGTAAGATACCAAGAGCTATAATACCAAGTCCAGAGAAACCACAATGGATTACGTGCTAAAGCAAGGCTTGGAGAGCATTTAAGCAAAATGATAAGCTCCAAGAAGCTATCAAGCACCTGGAAGAGGTACTTAATTCTGTAAGATACCAAGAGCTATAAGCTTCCAAGTCCACTAATGAAGGTCAAAGGCACCTAAATTGTGAGAGCTCCTAGTAAAGAACATAATATTCGAGAGTTATGAACTATCAAGCATGGTTCTTGAAAATTTAGAAGCATTTGGTGCTGAACAAGCTATGGAGGTACTCAAATCCATGAGGAACAAAATAATAGCCGCATGAGCCACAAATCATGAAGTACCAAGTAGAGGCTCTAGTATCTAAATCGCACCAAGATACAGGAAGCAGTTGTGCAACATAAGGAGCTGGAGTTGGATACTACAAAGTCATCATGACGACTATTCTTTAAGGTACTCTAAAAGTAGAAACTCCTCAAGAAACATCTCAGAAAACGAGTTAGCCTATCCACGAGATCGGAGGAGCCGAAAAGAAAGATAGGTTCAAACCTTCCCCCTTGAGGATAGGTCCAAGCACTCCATGCTCAAGAATTCTTGGGGGCTAGGAGTAGGACATCCCATTATAATAAAAACGAAGGTTGGTCGAAAGCTGTAGAAGCTCGCTTTAAGCAATGTAGAGCCCAAAGTAACTCAAGTTACATATGCAGAATGACCACCAGCAATAAATGCTTAAGCATGAAATGCCCGATGAGTCAGTAAGACAGGTGCCCGACATACTGTCACGACTAGGGAAGAAAAAGCATCACATGCATTGCGAGGCCCAGAATTCGGCTCAATGCTTATTGCGCATGCATGAAGGAGTGAATCAAACCTGTGGGAGGTTTTCACAAAAAAAAACCCTCAAGGCCTACTCATTGAGAGATTCACGAAGGTCCTCTTTAAAAGAATTCCCATCATCGGAAGCTAGATAAAGATGGGAGATCTCTACCAGCAAGATCTGCAGAAGCCACCTGATGGCAGGACCTCCGTTGAGCAACAAATAATCAGGACTTCCTCATTGCAGAGACAAAAAGGTCACTAAAACGAAGACCTTCTTCGCAGTACAGGCAAAGTCTATAAGTAAAGCCACGAAGAGGTATACAAAGTCCACTCCACGAGAAAGGCAAATCAAATGCCACAAAAAGACTCACAAGAAGAGCAAAAGAGCTAAGTGCTATCTTTGACAAGGAGTACTTGTCCAAGATGACGATTAAAGAGCAGGTCCTGGCTGGCTTACTCACATAAAGAATGCCTATCTTGGATAGTTGAAAAAGATGTACAGGTATTGCAGTTGGATGGTTCATATACCAAATAAGATTGCAAGCCTCATACCCATAAAGCTGTGGAGAGACGTGCCTGAATCCTCAATGAAGTTGGCATGAGTAACCTCAAGCATTCAAGCCAAACTTAAGGCCCTGCCCTTACCAAAATGAAGATGTCCGGTTTAGTACTAGCAGAGATCATGAGGGAAATTATCGAGAGACTATTTATCATAGGAGAACATTGCTCCCCCTCCTCATAAAAAGTCCTTGAGATCCAGAGTATTTCGGAAAAATAGAAGTCTACAACAAAAGGTGATAGTAAGGTGCTGCAACAAAAAATTTGAACCTCGATCCAACCAAAAAATGGGTCTTTCTGAGGATTGAGGCAACGAGCCCAAAACGGAGCTAAAGTTGGGAAGGACCATATCAAGTTGAAGAGAAAAAGTACCAAGGTTCTTATTTAAAAATCCACCATCCAGGTGCTTACTCTCAAATCAAAGAGGTTCTTCCCATAATAAGCAGAGACAATCCAATATGGCTTTGAAAAGGAGCTACAAGTAGCCACGGAGATCTCTAAAATGTAGGTCTCTTAAACAAAAGAGCCCTAAGGGCCTCTCAAAGAAGGATCCTAGAGGTCTCTAGAATGAAGAACCTTATGGTCTTCTCAAATGGAAGTTCCTTTGGACCTTCCCAAAAAAGGGACCTCAGAAGTAATGCTTCCATAATAAGTCTCATAGAGACCTCTCTAAAAAGGAACCTCTTTAATGAGGACCTTCCTTGAAAACTCCCAAATAAGGGATACCTCATCTCAAATGAAAGTTTCTTGGGACCTTCCTAAACAAAAGACCTCAGAAGCAATGCTTCCATATTGAGTCCATGAGGACCTACCTTGAGAATTCCCAAGTAAGGAATTCCAGGACTAATATTTCATAATAAGTCAGTGAAGACCACTCCAAAGAAGGACCTCTACAACGAGGACATATAATGACATTGCATGCAAAGCAATGGAAGAGAAGGTCTACGTGGTGTTTTCCACAAGAAGAAAATGCTTTCTCGCAAGCAAGAGGGACTGTCAAAAGGAAGGAGAAGCAGAAAGCAAAACTCAAGAATTGAAAAATTACTCCACCAAGCGTGAAACCAGAAGAACCTAAAAGGTCTCTGCGCCCCAAAAAAGTTGAAACCAAAAGGTCTCTTCTTGCAAATATGGACTTTTCAAAACTTTGTTGTTGCTATTGACTAAAGGAGTTCTATAGCTCTATTGTCAAACTTTTATCAAAGCCTTCTCTCTGAGGAACCTAATGATAGAAGGCTCAGAAGGTTGAGGTCCTCCAAACTAAGTACCTCTAAGAGAGGACCTGCAAAGGAAACACCTTAATGGAAGGTCAAAAGCTCTCTTTGCAAGGTATAAGAGCTGGAAATAGTAGCTTACTAAAGAATGCCAGTCAGATATCCAAAGTCGGGGCTTAGACCATGCACTCATAAGTTGGAGTCTCGCATGTACTTCCCAAAGCCGCGGCCTAACCCGCGCACTCACTCTCACATGAGCAATACAAAGACGTGACCTAACACGTGCACTACAAAGTTGCAGGCTTGTCTATGCAATGCGTAATAAGAAACACAACTATTCTCTGGTTTAGAGTCTCCATCAAGAGCCCTGGAGAAGGAGACCTTCCCATGAAAAGGTCCCCAAAGGAGACCCATAAAGACTTTGAAAGTCAGGGGTTCTAAAATCCCCAAAGACCTCGAGTCAGCACAGGCACCAAAAAGGCCCCACGCTATGCTCCTTAAAGACCTCTAAAAAGAAGGTCCATGATCTAAAGGAGGCTCCTTTGGAAACATGTCCCCAGTCCCTAGAGACCTCTGAAATAAGAATTCTTGACCTTCAAAATCAAAGGTCCTGAGATCCCCAAAAAACTTTAAAGAAGAGAGATCTCAAAATCTCTAAAGACTTTGAAAATCAAAGGTTCCAAAATTGAGATCCTATGAGACCTTAAAAATCAAAGGTCCCGAGATCCCAAAGACCTTGAAAATCAAAGATCTTGAGATCTCTAAAGACCTTGAAAAATCAAAGGTCTCAAAGCCCATAGGCCAAAGTCCTCAAGGACCTCAAAATTTAAGATCCCCGACCTTAGAAATCAGAGGTCTCGAGATCCACAAAGACCTCAGGTCCCAATAAAGATCCTAAGCCACAGTCCTCAGCGACCTAAAAAATTAAGATCCCTGACCTTAAAAATTAGAAGTCTCGAGATCTACAAAGACCTTGAATCAGGTCCTGGAAGTCTAAAGGCCTTGAAAATTAAAGGTCTCGAAAGGTGATGAGGAAACAAATCCTAAAAAGCGGAGATCTCTAAGGTCTTTAAAGACCCCAAGAGTGAAGATCTTAGCTAAAAGGGGCCACTCTAGATAAAGATCCTTGAAGACCTTGAGAATCGAAGGTCAGAAAAGTCTTATTTAGACAACCTTTGAGAATCAAAAGCCTCAAAAGGCCATGGAATGAGGTCCTTACCAGAGGCCCCAAGGTCCCAAGCAACAAACCAAAGACCTTGCCTTAATGGGAACATCCCACATTCAAAAAAAAGACGACTACAGGCCATGCAGCCTATATTGGTCGCAAAGTAAGACGATGAAAATCCATACAGCTATTTTCAGTCGCCAAAAAAAAAGGGACGATCTAAGAGATCTCACAGAAGAAGGACGATCTAAAAAGATCGCGCAAAAAAAAAGACGCTCTAAAGAAAAGAACGCGTCTTGAAAGACGACTAAGGCATGATAACCCAAGTAAGTCGCGCATTCAATGAAAGACGACTAAAGGCAATATCTAGCCTGAGTAAGTCGCATATTCAGAGAAGAGGAAAAGAGAGAGAGAGAAAGACGACCAAGGCTAACTAGTCCGAAAAAAATAAGGTCGAATATTAAGGAAGGTACCGCATTTTGAGGTCCTCTTTGCACATGAAGGAGACACCCACTTTCAGAGGTCCTCTATATATCAGGTCCTTTCCATATGTCGAAGGTGCCTTTATTTAAAGGACCTCTTCATATCAGAGGTACCAAAGGATACACATCTCAGGTCCAGAAAAGAAGACCTCTATGAGACAACAACAAAGCAAAATGTCCCATTATAAGTAATTAATGGAGGCCTTATACAAATTTAAGAGAGGCTTCTCAGGTCCGAAAGAAAAGTGCATAAGCTGAAAAGCGCGCCATATGAGCTCTAAAAACGTCCACCTCTATCTTACGAGAGGGTCACTTACATAGGGGGCTTTATGAGCTCTCAGCTTTAGCAAATTGGAGTTCGAGCCAATTCCACATTCCAATTTGAGCTAATTCCACATTGGTCTTGCAATGAGCTTATAGCTGAAAATTCAATAAGTTCATAGCTCAGAATCAATACATTGGAGCTCATGTTTGAATTAGCCTAATAAGGCAAGCTAAGACCTGAAGGCGACAAAAAAAAGCATACCTTGGAAGTAATAAACTCTAAGAAAAATTGCTACACAACATCCCTTAGAGTTGGGGGCTTGTGATGAGGAATGAAATAATCCAATCTAGGCCTAAAGGCCCAATTGAGATAAAGTTCAGGACCAGGCCTAGGCTCAATATAAGAGTCCAGGACCAGATCCAAAACAAGAGGCCCAGGAGCAGTCCAGCTAGCTATTTACCCATGTGAAAAATATGATAAACGTTATATGGTGTTGAAGGGACAACTGGAGTTAATGCTCCACCACCAAAAACCCCTATAAAAAGGGGGCAAGATTAGAGTTTCAACACACCAAATTCCCCCTGGAGAAAATTCTACTCTTCACAAGGAAATTCTCTCTAGAGAATATAATTCTCCACTCTCAAAACTCTCTCTATATTCTCTCAAATTAATAAGAGAAAAATCCCCTTTGCTAACTTAGGCATCGGAGGTCCTCCCGGGGTCACAACCCTGGACTCCCCCGGGTCCTTCTTCTTGTTCTTGCAGGGGCTCCAGGCATAGAGATCAGGCCCTCCAGCCATAGAGATCAGGCCCTCCAGGCATAAGAGATCAGGCCCTCCAAGCATAGAGATCAGGCCCTCTGAATATCAAGATCAAGCCAAAGAATCCCCAATCATGCCAAGAGAAATTTACATCCATACCCCGGTAAAAAATCCATTTTTTACATCTGCAACGAGAGCTTGGTGTTCTATAGACCCCGACACGTTAAGGAGCTTCGAGAAGAGAACGCCTCCTTGTAGGATGAGGTTCGGGAGCTGAAAAAGAAGGTGGATTTATAGGTACCTAAGACAGACTACCTGCGTAGGTGGGTAGACTACCTTAGGTGGAGGCTTTCTAAAGCAGAAGATGCTCTACTCCAAGTCCAATTGATCAACCTCCAAGCTCAAGCGGCAATAGCGCCTTTTCAAGAGCCTACCCCTGTTGCTCTCCCCTTAGTGGCTCTGCCAACTCCACCTCCTACTACTGAAGTTACCCCACCATCTAGGACCTAGTTCCTGATGATTTTGGAGAAATTAAAGATTTACTGATAAACTCACCAAGTCCGTAAAAGGTTCCCTTGTTTTGATGTAGTCTAGCTTGATTGTCCTGTTTTCTAGGTAGGTTTCTCAAAAGGCTTGAAATAAAAGCTTTTGTTTGGAATAAAACATGGTGCTTCTTCTATTTGACGCAAGGCCCTTTTGTCCCTTTAAAAGTAGAAAAAGAAAAAGCTATGGTAGAAAAGTAGTTCTATGGATAGTCAATACCCCATTTGATTCTGGGTGTAAAATACACCCCTACAATTGACGGGTGTGAAAAGCCCCTAAGGGTGTAAAAAGCACCCTACAAAAAGTATCTACGGGCGCGAAAAGCCCCTGAGGGTGTAAAGAGTACCCTTGCAAAAAGTGTAAAAAGTACCCCTATAAAAAGTATCGAATGTACCCCTGCAAAAAGTATCGAAAGTACTCCTGCAAAAAGTGTAGATAGTACTGAAACACCCGAGTCCCAATTTGCAAATAAAATACTTAATCAAAAGAAATTTACCAAAATGCCCCTCAAACCCGGGACACGAAATCCAATACCCAAACATTATCTGAAAATCGTAATAAAGCGAGATGTCGTACAGTACAAGAGAAAACCGGCTTATCAAGCCATAAGTCAACCCGGCAATCCGCCGAAACATCCTCAGGTATCAAATCCCGACAACCCGCCGATAAAGTAATCAAAATCAATAAAAACAAATGAAGAATATGATATGCAAGTCGGCTCTATGGATCCAACCGGGAGAGAGAAGCACAGCTACCTGCTGGGATATCCACGTCCGTACCCCGGAAAGGAAGAGTGAGACTGCACGCTAACTAAGAGTCTGAAAAACAACGGTGGCGATTATGTGAGTCGCCTACTCAGTGAGCAGTATAAATCTAGTTATGTAGGTGTGCAAAGCAAGTTCGAAAGGAAAGTAGAGAAACAAGCACAAACAAGCAAACACACAATAACCAGTACCAACATGCCAACAACATACAAGCAAACAGTTTATGTTTCACATCCGTTTGAGTGTTAAGTTTTATTATTATATTTATTATTCAGGGCCCCCTACTGTGTGCGTCGAGCTCGGTTCCGTCTCATGAGACAACCAGGGCGTAAGCCCCAAAATAACCAGGCATATAGCCCAAATATCACCATAGAGAGAGAGAGAGACAGAGAGAAAGAGGGAGGTAGAAAGGGGGAGGTAGAAGGAGGGAGGTAGAACCAGTCATCACAGACCCATATGCTAAACCGCATATACCATGCTATCCCGCATGCGAACCCGAGGGGTATCACTACTCGCTCGAACCAACCGGTCATCAGCACATAGTAGCCTATCTTCTACTGTACATTATTCTTATTCATACTTATAAGTTCATGTGTGCCAAGAGTTGTGATTTAACAGGGTTGTGTGAATTATTATCTCAATCAAACATCCGGGTTTCCAACCCATAGTACATCATACAGATCACCCAAAATCACTCCACATGTTATATTCCATAACAATTTAAAAGTCATGCTCATTAGGCAACTAGTAACACACAGGCACACAATACAAATCATGGCATATTAGTAAGCAAGGCATGCAACTCAGACAAACCAATCTAACAAGCACATGCATACAAACATGAAAAGACTTATAAAGTCACCTCAACGGCAATTATCCTGTGGAGCTTTCCCCAAGACAGATCCTCCAGCTCCCGAGGTATTACCCGTGCCTGAATACCGGCGCACACAATAATTACAAAACAATCATCACAAACCGTGCATGCATGATACCTATATGCTCAACTGAGTGAAACCTGACCCAAACTACCCGGTTATGCAATTTCAGGGTCTAAGCCCAAAAGGATATATCTCCTCACTAAAACCCCAAAGACAAGGACCTAAGGTTAACCGGGCTTAAGCCCATCTAAGTCCAGAACAATTCCTCGAGTCTAAAGCCCACTTCCTTAAGTCCGCAGTAAACCCAATTTATGAATTCGGGCTTAGAGCCCATTCCTTAAAGTCCAAAACTAACCATTTATGCCATTGGGCTTTAAGCCCACTTCTCAAAGTCTAAGAATTATCCAAGGGTCCATAAGGTTAGATTGTTGGACCTGGGCCCGGTTTTTCCTAAATACCGTTTTAAGGTCATTCCCGAGCCCAAATGTTTCCGGCCTATGGTTCTACCCGTGTCGGTAAGTTCCCGGCTACACACACTCACATCCCCGCACACGGTATTCCACTAAATATCTTTAATGTTTAAATGTACATGTTTTTCGAAACAACAAAGCATATACATAAAGTTGGACCCGGGACTAAACCGGAATTACCGTGCAAAAGCAGAAAAGAAACTCCATCCGCCGGAACAGTACCCGAGCCTTCTCCGGAAAAATCCCGAGCTCGCCGGATTCCGGTCCAACTTCGTCGGAATCTCCACAACAACACTGCCGCGTAAAGTTCGAATCCATACACAAGAGACACCAGATTCGTGAACCACACCCGAAATCGAACCCCATCAACAACTGCAACAATTCTACCAAGATGTAAAACATCCCACAAAAATCAATTCAACCCCTAACAACTACGGGGAATACCGAAACGAATTGAAGAAGAGGGATGGGTAAATGAATTCTTACCCCGGAAAAGCAGACCCACCACTGCCGGCTGGAACCGCCACCTGCAGAGAAACCCGCTCCGGCGAACACCAAAATAACCCGCAGTCGGACAACACCACACAACCACCAAGTCGGACTGTCGCCACCATAAAACAACAATACAACCTTAACATCCCCCGAAATAACCAAAGAAACGAATAAAAGGAAGGAGAGGCGAGGACGAGACTTACCGCGAACGGCGACGGCGGTGCACACCTGAACTCAACCTCGAGTTCTCCGCCCCCCTCCCCCGCGGTTCTCGTCACGTCGAGCCTTATTCTTCATTCGGTGATGACAGCAACGACGTAGAATCCAAAGGCACCGGTGGCTCGTCGTGGACTCGACCTCAATGCCGCGTAGAGGAAGAATTCGGGGCGGCAGCGTCGTCGTGCGAGCGGGAGAACCAAAAGAAAGAAAGTGAAGCCAAGAGAGCAAGGAAATCGGGGTAGGTAACGATTTAGGGAAAGAGGGATTGTAGGAGAGGAGAAGAGGATGAGGGAGAGAAAGAGAGGAAGAGAGGGGTTGAGGGAGTCGGCGGCGGTTTGAAGAGAAAAGAATGTAGGAGGGAGAAAGGGAAAAAGAAAAGGGAGAGGGCTTAGGGTTTTGACCCGCCCGAATCAAAACGACGTCATTTTGGCTTGGGCGCGGTCAACCCGCCCTTCCCTGGTCAAACTTTATATTTTTTTTCCCCTTTTGCCAAAACGACATAGTTTTTGATTAAAACTACGTTAACCCCGTTTCACCCTGAAACAAGCTCTCAAACCCGACGAAACTCGAACACTCCATGATACCCATTTAAAATTAACATTTCCAAGGGAAATAATTAATTTCCTCAACCAAAAACCCAGAAACACATCGAGGGTAAAATTGGAATAAAAATTCTAAAAATTCCATAAATTCTCCGCCCCCCCGGTTCTCGTCACGTCGAGCCTTCTTCTTCGTTCGGTGACGACAGCAGCGGCGCAGAATCCAAAGGCGCCGGCGGCTCGTCGTGGACTCGACCTCGATGCCGCGTAGAGGAAGAATTCGGGCCGGCGGCGGCGTCGTGCGAGCGGGAGAATCAAAAGAAAGAAAGTGAAGCCAAGAGAGCAAAGGAATCGGGGTAGGTAACGATTTGGGAAAGAGGGATTGTAGGAGAGGAGAAGAGGATGAGGGAGAGAGAGAGAGAGGAAGACAGGGGCTGCGGGAGTCGGCGGCAGTTTGAAGAGAAAAGAATGAAGGAGGGAGAAGGGGAAAAGGAAAAGAGAGAGGGCTTAGGGTTTTAACCCGCCATAGTCAAAACGACTTCGTTTTGGCTTGGGCGCGGTCAACCCGCCCTTCCATGGTCAAACTTTATATTTTTTTCCCCCTTTTGCCAAAATGACATAGTTTTTTATTAAAACTACGTTAACCCCGTTTCACCCCGAAACAAGCTCTCAAATCCGACGAAACTCGAACACTCCATGATACCCATTTAAAATTAACATTTCCAAGGGAAATAATTAATTTCCTCAACCAAAAACCCGGAAACACATCGAGGGTAAAATTGGAATAAAAATTCCGAAAATTCCATAAATTTAAATTATGAAAATCCGGGGCGTCACAAGTACCCCGCAAAAAGTATATAAAGTACCCTTGCAAAAGTATAGATAATACCCCTACAAAGAGTACCCCGGCAGGTGTAGAAATTACCCCTGCAAAAAATACTCGGTGGGTGTAAAAAGTACCTCTTTGACGGGGGACTTATGCCTTTTTTGGTATTTGTGTTGCTCTTGATTATCACAATTCATACCTGTGTTTCAATTTGGTCACATTTCATCCCTCAATTAAGTCCGATTGGCCTAATTTGGTTATTTTGACCGTTTTACCCCTCAAATCAGTGACGTATCAGTTTCTTCACCCGAATTCTTCACCTAACCGACCCAAAACCCAGTGAATACCCAAAGCCTAACCGAAACGCAACCCGAACTAGGCTTTTTTTTAATTATTATTTTTCTTTTTATTTCATTTTATTATTTTCTTTTTTCCAAAAATTTTAATTCTAAAAATAGATATTTTTTCCGTTCTAGTAATCTGCAATCTATTTTTAGTTCTAAAAATAGATATTTGGATTATCGAGTGGGAAGGTGTTTGTGTCGAAAAGAAAATAGATTGCAGATTACTAGAACGAAAAGAAATATTTATTTTTAGAATTATAATTTTTGGAAAAAAGAAACTAATAAAATTAAAGGAAAAGGAAAATAATAAAGATTGTCTAGTTCGGGTCAAGTTTCGGTTAGGCTTTTGGTATCCACCAAGTTTCGGGTCGGTTAGGTGAAGAATCCGGGTGAAAAAATTGATACGTCATCGATCTAAGGTGTAAAACGGTCAAAATAACTAAATTAGGCAAATCGGACTTAATTGAGGGATGAAATGTGACCAAATTGAAACACAGGTATGAATTATGATAATCAAGAGCAACGCAGGTACCCAAAAAGGCATTAGTCCCTTTGATGGGTGTAAAAAGTACCCCGATTATTTTTTTTTTTTTGCCAGGTAGCCCTTTTGATGTAGAGCAGTTCTGATTTTCAAGGTCTTGGCACCTATAATTTTCATAGTTTTTGGAAGATTTAAGGACCTCTAGTTTTATAAGTCTCTAGGGAGGTTTTGACCAAAGGGAGCCAATAGGTTAAACCGCGACTTTGGATAGCTCAGCCAAGGCTGAAGGGGCGGGTTAAGCCAAGGCTTTATGGTGCGCAGGGTATACTGCGGTATTTTATGCGAGTTATATCGCAGCGTGTGAGTTGGGTTGTGACTTTCTATGCATGCGGGATAGACCACGCGAGTTAAGTCACAAATTTGTAGGTAAGGGGTTAGGCCATGGTGCGAGTTAGGTCGCGGCATTAGAGATACGCGAGTTAGGTCGCAAGTTTATATGTACGCGGGTGTGAATACCCGACCCAAAATCACTTGGGCCTATTCACCTTTTCCTTCACCTTCTTCCTCGGGTCAATCCCATGTCATTGGAGTCGCCATCCAAATTTTATTTAAGGGCAAAATTTGGGAAAAAACCTTCATATGACTCCATTAGGCTACATGGTCATGGTGAACCAAAGACATGGGATCGGGGGTTCGTCACGAATGGAAGGTGTTAGGCACCCATCAGTGTTGGGTCGAAACCTTGTACAATTGGAGAGTGCAAGTGTGCCTTATGGAGGTGTGCAAGTTTGGAAAATAAAAGAGAAGGGGAGAAGAAGAAGATTTGGCTTGCATCCCGTTGTAAAACCGAGACTACCTACGTACCCGAGTGACCGGAGTCAAAGCCACGTAGTTCTAAACATGGCACCATGTCGCCACTTACATCATCATATAGCCAGCAAAAATCAACCTAGTGTTACCTCATGTAGCCCTCCTCTAGCTCCTTGTGTTGGTTTATGTTCTCCACCCACCTTCTTGCCACTTCTTAGCTCAATGGTTGATCCCCTTCTTGATTCTTCTTTGCTGGATTATGGCTGGTGCTCCCCATGAAAATTCTCCAGAGTCTCTGCCTAAGAATATATTCCTAAGCTTGGAGAAGTATAGTTTCCCCAAGTAAGAAAAGCTTATGGGTGTGTATGTGTGTAATAATGTGTGTCCCTTGCAATGTGTGTGAGGGGTCTTATTTATAGTGTTCAGGGAAGCCTAGGGGCGTGGACCTGTTTAATGATGAAGATTATGCCCGGAAATTTGGTCCAAAACTGCGTAGGATCGATTTAGAAATAAAAATCGGGGAAATCGAGGATTCTGGGTACCAATGACCGCCGCTGCCGGTGGTCATCCGCTCGATGACCACCAATGCAGGCGGTCATGTGGGGATGCCTGGTAGCACTTAGCGCTCGTCACGAGAGGACCGCCGGTCACCCCGCGTGTCTCCCGTTCTTTCCTTTTTTTGACCCCCCAATCCCCTTAATTCAGCTCTGATTTGATCCTACCGCGTAATCAACCCCTAATCAACCCAGAATTACTCAATTACTTGATTGTTACTCCCCTAAATCATTCCATAACTAATTGATTACACATTGACACCCATTTTAAGCAAAATCATACCAAAAACAAAAAATCTACTTAAATGATGATTTAATTCTGATTTTTCACGAAAATCAGAGCTAAAATTAGCCTGCAAGAAATGTGTTAATGGGCTGGATAAACTCTGGAGAATTAACTTGGACCCTTGAACCCATTCCTAACCCAAAAATAAATCATCTTAATATAATTAGATTAAAAATAACTAAAAGAGCCCAAACAATGAAAATGTATTTTAATGTAAGTAAACCTTTATATATTTTACCCTAAGATTAAATCATCTCATTAATCCTAACGTTTAAATGCATAATGGTTTAGATTATCAAAATACATCAATTCTACTAGGTTAAATTCTTATTATGCCTTAACTCAGAATCAAATCATCTCATTGACCTTGAGCTTAAGTATGCTTAGAATCTAATTTTAGTAAAATGTTCATGGGTCAAATTTGGGTGTTCACAGTGGGTTAGGCCGCAACGCGAGTTAGGTTGCAACACGTGTCGCGAGTTAGGTCGCGGCCTTGTATTTTTTGGGTACTGGCTTAACTGGATGCAGGTTTGTTTAACAATGATGTGTGTAGTTTAGGCTTTGTTGCCCGTGATAAGGACGATGATCTTCTTGTAGTTGGTCACAGTCTGCTCTACCATTGTTCATCCTCTAAGATAGTTGAGGCAAAGGCTGTAAATTTTTGCCCTGGAATCGGCCGTTGACTTAGGCTTTCAGGATATCTTGTTAGGGATAGACTGCCTAGCTTTAATCAACCAACTGCAACTACCCCCTTCTTTATTTTTTTACTTTTAATATGCCTTACAATTTAGAGTATTTAACTTTGTGCATACTAGGCGCAAAGTTAATAAATGTGCTACAGCCCAGTTAGCCAAGATAGATGATACTATCCACGTCTTTGTAGAAGATGCCCTATACATATCCTAGAGCTAGTCGCTCATGATGTTGTAAGCTTTTCTACCACCTAATGAAAGCAGAAACATCATCCATCAAAATCTCTTCCTGAGGTAGTAAACTATTTCTTATCCGTAACCTCGACCCTCCTCCAGAAATTGAAACCACCACTCCCACTGAAGTGCACCCCAAAAAGCGCACTGTCGTCCCCGAATCCGAGATAATCTACATGACGGTGGACCCACCCCCAGAACCATCCACCACCGCCAACCCCACAACCACCCCAACTCGCCCCACCAAACGCCCTCGCACACGCTCCGCCACCTCTAAATACAAAACCGCCGCTGCGGCTAGCCCATCCACACACACCCCTAAACCAGCAAATAACGAGGGCCAATCCAAACGAAACCAGGATCGCCCTCGGAAACCCAGCACCCCACCCCCTAGACCAGGAGAAGGCAAAGAGGAATAGAGGGAAGGCTAGGAGGAAGAAGCTGGCCTCCAGGAAGATGACCAGGCCGAACCAGAGGCAGACATCCAGCCATTCATTTTTTTAGCAGTGAGTGCCGACCATCGAAGGGCCTGGATACGAGCACAATCTCAGATTGTGCATGTAAGCAGATGGCTCGACATGAATGCCCTTCGGCACATCGGCCACCGTAACAGCATCAGACAGTTGCTTCAACCAGTTGGGTGGTTGAACTTTGCCAGACTAGGAGAGAACACTTACGAGGACCTCACTCGAGTTCTTTTCTTCCCTTTCCTATCAACCACCCACCCCATGCCAGGATGGCATTGCAAGGTTTTGGTTGGGTAATGAGAACCGGGTCCTCACAGTCGCCCAGTTCAACGCAATTTTTGGGCTGAGCAACAAGGGACACCAGGAGAGGCCTGGCAACTTTGACACCGAGACGTTCTGGAGGGAAATTTCAAACACACCAGGCTACAACTCCTCCTCCAACAGCGCCACATCTTTCCATCATCGCAGCCTCCGAGTCATCCAACACTTCCTGGCACACAACATATATGATAGGAACCGAAGTCGCCTGACAGTGCAAACTGAGGAGCTTTTCATCCTCTATTGCATGGTTCACAGACAGCCCCTCAACACAGGTTGTTTTATTCTCTACCGATTCTACACACAGTATCAAGCATAGTACCTTCCAGGTGCGAGAATAATCACAACATTGGCACGGCACTTTGGCATCCCTCTCAATCAATTCCTGGAAGTTGAAGGAACGATTTGGATTGACGGCACCATTCTAAACCGCCTCAACCTTCCCGCCCCACAGCCTGAGAAACAGGCTGAGGAAGAAAATGCAGCAGAACCGCCTGAGGAATAGGCTGTAGGAATAAATGCAGCACAGGCCGAGGCACAGCCTCAGACACAGGCCCAGGCCCAGGACAACCAGGGCCAGCAGTAGCCAGAAGGAGCACCTCCAGCCGCCCCACAGCCTCAAGCATAGGCCCAAGCTGTTACCCGGGACCAATTGTTGGATATCCTGGAGCAAATGCAGGATTGGATTGGTCAACAGATCATTCCAATCCTCCAAAACCAAAACCGCCTACAAGAGACACTCAATGCTCAAGGGGAACGTTAGCAGTGCCTCCAGGAGAGCATTTATGCCCAAGAGATCCGCCTCACAGGCTCAATAAGGGAAATGCGCACTAGCATCACTCGGGGCATCGCAGAACTGAGGAGGAATGGGGAGACACAGGCCCGTGTCATGCGAGAATTCCATAACCAATACACGAGCC
The DNA here is from genome assembly GCA_028386065.3 of Turnera subulata. Classification (NCBI taxonomy): domain Eukaryota; kingdom Viridiplantae; phylum Streptophyta; class Magnoliopsida; order Malpighiales; family Passifloraceae; genus Turnera; species Turnera subulata. The sequence goes on along the minus strand of JAKUCV010003519.1, from coordinate 44,366 downwards.
AGCAAGTCCAATTGACCGAAACCCTCACCAACCTCCTCAACATGGCAAGGGCACTGACTAGGGCACCGCCGGCACCACCTCAACCACCATCTGGGAAGAAACGGCCCAGGAACTAACTTTCACCCGATCCTGCAGCACCTTATAACCTAGTCTAGGATAACTCAACCCCACTACACATAGCTTGACTTTCAGTTTGGGGTGTTTTTGTGTGAATATAGCTTAGACTAGAACTTTTATCTTTTGTTTTTCTATTTAGGCAGTGTGTTTCTATTGTTTGTGTGACTTTGTTCTTGCACCCTGTTTTTGTTTTGTTTCTACAATGAGGACACTGCAAGTTTTTCAGTTTGGGGTATTTTAGGGTGCAATTATGCTATGTACTTTCTAGTGTTCATGTAATGCAATTTCGATTTTTATCTATTTTCATTTTGTTTCTCCCAATGTGGGCCTGTCCTTATATTTATGTACTCTCTCTTGTTCCATTTAAATTCTGCTGAAGACCCTAATCTTATGACTTGTCTTATTTTTTCCAAAACAAACAGAACAGGAATAATCAAGCAACTGCATTCCATGAACTCTGTCGAAAGAAGGACCATGCTAAGGAATTTTTCTAAACAAACAGGCTCAGCCTGTTTACCTTAGAACAGGCCATTACTTCTGTCAAGGCAAAATTTAAGCAAAGTCTACAAGCAAGGAAAGGATCTAGACCATCTTTTGCACACCAAACAGACTACACCAACCCGCACCTCACTCAAACCCTTACAACCCCATTTAAGCCAATCAAGATGGCCCTCATTTCATTCAATTACCCTGCACAGTCCGCCCTCAACCATTTGCAGCCATAAGCAGGGGCCATCAGTGTCTAAGGGCACAAAACTCCTTCAAACAGCCTCACCCTGTCGATGAGCCTGTGAGCAAGATTTGATCAAGATTAGAAAAAGAGATAACCCATACTCAGCCAGTGCAAAAATCAGAATGCCACCAGATGCACAAACTCCTTCTTCCCCTTGAAAAAGAAAAAGAAAATGAAAAACATATGGAAAGAAGAAAAAAAAGAAAAGAAAAACTAAAATAAAGAAAGGAAGTACAAGGGCAACATCTGGAAAAATCATACTCCACCAAGGAATACAAATCCAATCCATCTGTTGGAGTCAGTGGTTACATCAAGAATGACTGAAGTATTGGGACACAGTTACTGAATAGCGTGAGACCGCAGAAAATACAAAGTCAAATAGCCTCTACACTATCTCATGCTGTTCATGAACAAAAACAAAAGAATCGAGTTCACAAGCCATCGACCTTTGCAAAAATCATCTACCTTCCTTTGACAACCCTCACCCAGCTTCAATACAACACGGATAAAGTCTTAGTGATCCTGCTTGATGACTTATGCACATTAGTGGAGACAAGAGGTAATGGGTCTGCATATGAGGTATTGTTTTCCACATTTCAATCTTTAACTGAATCCCTCAAATGACATAAGGAATGGAGGCCAGTTGCGAAATTATTCCTGTGATTTTTATGATAAAAACTACTGACAAGGAATTTGGTTAGAATCGAATGCAATTTGAAAAAAATAATAGGATGCTTGAATTGGGACATCACAAGGGAGAAACCGAGTGAAAATCTGATGCTTTGAAATTGTCTTTACTTTCTTTCAAATTCATGCCTTCTTTTCTCTTCTGTTTGCTTGAGGACAAGCAAAATCTTCAGTTTGGGGTATTTTGATGTACATGAAATGCATAGTTTTAGGCATGATTTTAGATGTATTTTACTCTCAATTTATCATGATTATATGCCTTACTTTGCATTATTTCATCATATTCCCTTAAATTCCATCCCTTACTGTATGATTAGTGATTCCAGGTGCATTTTGAAGGATTTTTGGTGATTTTATTGAAGAATTTGAAGAAACAGCCTCTGGCACAGCATGAGCCTATTTTCCGGCTGTTGTTCATTGCAAAATCAGTGATAGGCCACGAATCCCCCTCCACCCACGAGTTATCCACTGGATTTCACCTCCTTCGCCTTGATCCACGAAGCCATCACACCACTCTATCAATCTAAAAAAGAACTGAATTCAAATGCACAGAAAAATGGGAAGAAATCGCATACAGCCTCAGGCACAGGCCCACCACAGGCTCAGCCTGTGGAATCTGCAGATGACCAGAACGCGAAGACAAGAATAATAAACTCAGCCACTTGCAGAGCTTCAACACTTGCAGAACTTTCAACTCTACAATCATGACTTGAGCGACTCAGAAGACTTTAAGCATGGAAAAGAGGGGATAATCATCACACCCAAAGAATTTAACAATTAAAGAACCATTATCCTCCCCCTAAGTCTTCTAAAATATGCAGATTTGCAAATTTTACTCATTCGGCACACCTCCCATAGTGCCTTATCTCGAGAAGCAAGATGGGCAATTGATGCTCAACTTGCCCAACTGCCATACCTTTCAACACGTGGGAGAAGAGAGAAGATGAGGATCTGGGCATATAAAAGAGAAGAAGAAAGGAAGAAGAACCATCGAAGAACCCATCGATCAAATACCCTTAACTTGCAAAAGTTCTTAGAACAAAAGGGTTTAAGGGAAAACACGATTCTGCAGCCTTTTCTGGGCAGAAATCGTATTGTCCCTAACCTCCAGATTTGTTTCAGTTCTTATGCCAACCATTATCCCTATTGCTTTTGTAATTTTGATTATGAATTAAACAACCCTTGTTAGGTTGAAGAGGTGAAGCATGTTTCTGTTCTAAGTGCAATAAATTGCCCTTCTTATGTTCTTAGCCCGATTTTCTTGTTTGGTTGTTGCAAACTTGCTCCATATTTGATTCTTGATCAAACCCACACATGATTATAGGTAGCTAGGTGAAGGACCGAAAGGAGAAACCATAGTTGCTAAAACAACAACAACCAACCCTTAGCTCTTAATTTTGAAAGAGATTAGGAACTAATTGAGGAATTAGCCTCAACACCCATTCTTAATCCCCTTGGTTTGACCGATGCAAAAGCATTAGGATGAGTGAGAATGTTGGGAGGAACCTGTGAGTGAAAAAAATTGGGTTCAGTATATGTTGAGAGCGCTTGCAAGAACTGATCTGTGTAATTGACCTTGTGTTCTCGACAGGCTTAACCACAGGCTCAACACTGTCTCAGCCTGTTGCAGCACAGTCATGAAAATGACACCACTTTTAATCTGATTCTTGATTGATTATGTTAGTGTAATGCCCAAAAGTCAATCATTGGATGATTATATAGTCATGTATATTTATTAAGGTTTTATTCCAATAAATATGTTTATCAGTGATAAACGCTTGCACATATTTATAACCTAAGAATATTTTATATTCTTGAATTGTCCCTAGTCGATTATTATTATGGATGGGTTGTAATAATAAATTAAGACTAGCGTATGTTGAGAACTATATGAGATATGAGTTCTACATACGGGTACAAGTTAGAGAACTTGTGGACTGGACTGACCCGACATAAGAATACTGCGTGGACTTATGTTGTCATTAGTGATTCTTATATGTACTATCCTTAGACCTGAGATCATCAAGGTTTCCAACACGTGAGTCATATACTTTGATATTACTCTTGGTTATTCGTAACTGAGTAGACCTAAGAGTAATCATTGGGTATATAATATAATGTGTAGTGGGTTTTGTATGATCAAGATGGAATTCGTCCAATCCGTATAACGGGAATATTATCCCTTGATAGAGTTGGACTGTAAATGCATGGCCATGCTCGGATTAAGTGATATGGGGATATCATTTGTATCTGTTTTACGCAGTTAACTAGGGGATCAAGAAACCTTAGATTAAACATATACGAGAATGACATATTCCATGTCTCGTGTTTGATCTTGATGATGGGACGAAAAGATAATGACATTTTTCCGAGGCATAATGAATCAGTACTGATCTTGTCGTTTGGGTAGCAATGATGTGTTGCTAGACACCGCTCATTGTTTATAATTGTGAATGAGAGTTTACAATTATTGCCAAACGTCACAAGTGCCTACAGGGTCACACACTTAGAACTGTTGATTCGAGCTAGTGGTTGGACCATGGTTCGACCGGAGAATTGAGCTAGTGGGTGGACTATTATTGGACCATGGTTGGACCGAGTCGTTTTGGGCTGATTTGGTTCACTAATTATCAGAATTAGCGTCATATGATGTGTAATCCTATATATGATGATATATATAATTAATGCTTAGTGGAGCATTAAGTCATAGTGGAAACATAATCATGAAGGATAAGACAAGATTATGTTGGCCAATGACTTAATAAACTATACATTTCAAGTGTGTATAAATAGGGTGAAGGTTTGATCGAATTTTCATACTAAGCAAGGCTTAACACACTCTTCACACTTGAGAAAAACACATCAAACACTCTCTAGTCTCTAGCTCTCGGAAATTCTGCAGCTAACACTGCGGTTCGGGAGTGCTCGGGTTAGTGATCGTGTGACGGTTGCTAGCAGTCATCAACGGTTCGTGTGGATACCGTAGAGGAGTTGGATTTCTGTCCGGTTCTTACTGATTCGGCTCTATTGTTGAGCGAAAGAACTCAACAAAACCAGGTACAAATTTTTTGTTATTCGGTTTACCCCGTTTCACATGGATCCTTCATTAGTTCCGGGTCTTTTTCGCTGCGCATATTGTCTATTTGTTTGCATGCCCGGTTACTTACAGATTTTTGAGTAGTCTATCTTTAATCTAATAGCAGCTTGGTGAAAGACCAAAAGGAGAAGCCAAGTGAGCTTGACCAACAATAGTCAGCCTTCACTCCCTAGCCGTTCGAAAGAAGAAAGGGAGAGACTGTGGGTAATTAGCACCAACACCAAACTTCACCTCTAAGAGGACGTCTACTCTAGTGACAGGGGGTAGATGGAAGTTTAAGGAACTATCAATAAGATTGAAAGTCGTTGGTAGTACATTAGGTTGGGAGCCCCTTCAAGACATCTTATTAAACACAGGGCGTCACACAGGCCCAATCTGTGATGATGCTATTGAGCAATTTAGGGCATAAAGGCAAGACATGTGAATCCCTCGATGCCTAAGATTTCACCAAACCTGATCCCTACCTACTTCAACATTGCTATTACTTTTTATTCTCTTGCTCAATTTAATTTCCGATTGGCACTCACCCCATAATTCGTTTTTGTTTAATTGTTTCAAGCCTAATTTGCCTTAGGTAAGGAGTAACAGACTCATCCCAGTCCCTGTGGATACGACCTTGATAGAGTACTACAACTACCCTGTGCGCTTGCAGGACTCACTCCAGACACTATCAAAAGGCAAGGAAGTAGATGTGTCAAAAGGTATCGAGGTATGATCGACTCTTTTCTTTACTTAACAGCAAGTAGACCGGATATTATGTTTAGTGTTTGTCTATATGCAAGGTATCAATCATGCCCTAAAGAGTAACATTTAAAGGCAATAAAACGAATTATGAAGTACCTTATTGGCACAACAAATGTTGGACTATGGTATCCCAAAGGTTCTACACTATAACTTATAGGTTACTCCGACTCGGACTTTGTCGGATGTAAACTAGATCGTAAAAGCACAAGTGGAACATGTCACTTGCTTGGGAGCTCCTTAGTTTCATGGTTTAGTAAGAAACAAGTTAGTGTAGCATTATTTACCACCGAAGCGGAATATATCGCTGCTGGAAGTTGTTGTGCTCAAATTCTTTGGATGAAACAACAACTTGAGAACTATGGTCTGAACATCAATCAAATTCCTCTTAGGTGTGACAATACTAGTGCCATAGGTTTAACAAAGAACCCCGTACTTCATTCAAGAACTAAGCACATTGACATTAGGCATCACTTCATTAGAGATCGCATTCTCAAGGGAGATGTAGCTATTGAATTTGTGGAAACAAAATTTCAACTAGCGGACATTTTCACAAAATCCTTGGAAAAAGAGTCATTCTTTTGCACTCAAAGTGAACTTGGCATTCTTGACTCTACAATGATCAAAATTTATGCATTCTAGCATTATTTCATTATGTTACAAATTGCTAACTTGAGCGTCAGAGGCTCTTCTAAGTTTGTTTTGTAGGAACCCCTCACTTAGGCCAAAACATTGGGAAAATAAAGGATTGCTGAAAACAAACATCAATGTTGGCCAATGCAACATCGATGTTGGATCAAGTTAAGACTGCTCCAAGGATTGACAAAAGGGTAAAAACATCGATGGTCATTGTATAAACATCGATGTTCACAAAATTTATTTCAGTCGTGGACAGAATGCTCAAAACATCGATGTTAGGTATCACAACATCGATGTTCAAGGAAGCACTTTCATTCCAGTACCATTGAAACATCGATGTTTCTCAAGGACAACATCAATGTTCTGCCGTTTGAACACAAATAAATTTTCTTCCAGAGAGCTGAAAACAACGATGTTGCGTGGGCACAACATCGATGTTCTACCGTTAGGCTTCATTAAAATTTTTCCAGACAGCTGAAAACATCGATATTGCCTTTGAGAACATCGATGTTTAGCCGTTATTTTTTAAAAATTATAGCCGTTGGAGCCTGTTTTCAATGCTCCAACCGCTATATTTTAGCCTCCAACTATATAAGCTTGCCTCATTCTCACATTTACACATTACAATCAGCACATATTCAATCTCTCTTCTCCAAATTTCATTCTCTTACTCATTTTTCTCAAGCAATGGCAAGTGGAAAGAAAAGCTCCAAGGGAAGGGTCTCATGCAAGAAAAGCAATCAAAGAAAAGAGGAGGATCCTCAAGCTCTGCTCCCAAAAAACGAGCTCAATCATTGCCAGACCTTCTTTGCCAAACGAACCATTGCACCTCCTCGCTACCTTCCAGACATTTACCCAACAGAAAGAAATTCAATCACCTTGAAGGCCTTCTTCGGGAATCCCGATTATGGGAGTTTGTGACCAGGAGAAAGTTCCAGTATAATGCAAACTTCATCCGAGCCTTCTACTCCACACTCCGCAGAGAAGGTGACGTTGTCTATGCTCACGTCAATGGAGTACCCATACAGATAACCTTGGAACAATTCCGGGAAATTGCAAAATTACCACACTAGGGTGATGATATCTCAACTTGTGGGGGTGATCATTGGCTCACAAACCATGAAGCTACTCTTCTCAATGAGCTTGGCTTCACGGAAGTTGTCTGCAACCGCTCCGGAGGGCCAACAATTCACTCTATCAACCCAGAGTACGGGTCCTTTACTACCTTCTCACCCGGGTGATAAAACCCAGAACTGGGAATCACACATCCATGTCGGTTGAAGATGAGAAGGTCCTTCATGCCATCATTCACGGGGCTCCAATCAATTGGGCACGATTTGTGCTTATGCATATGGCGGAACATGCCACCAATGAGCATCCACTTCCATATGCTTTCTTGATTGTGAACATTTTCATGAGTGCAGAAATTGATCCTCATGTAGGTGCTCAAGTTCCTCACACAAAAGTTTGGACGATCAGTGACGCCACCTTCCGTGCTAAAGCTTTTTTTCTTTTCGATATTTTGAATTACACTTTCGAATATAGAGACTCTTTACTCATTAAAAATGGTTCCGAGGAAAAACGAAGACTTGCCCGAGCGGCAGATTCTCAAGCACCCACTCCTCAAGGCCAAGCCCCTACCGCCACACTCGAATCCATCGCTGCCTCCATCCACAATCTCCAATTAAGTGTCAATAGCATGGGATGATCAACTGACAGGTTTGACACAGAGGTTCAATGACAAGGTCACGCCCTTCGGTCCTATTTTGCTCATGTCAACTACTCGTCTCCACCATATCACACCACATTTCAGGGATTCAACCTTGAAGACGATGATGACGATGATGATGATGATGATGATGATGATGATGATGATGATGATGATGATGATGATGATGATGATGATGATGATGAGGACTATGTCGGGAATGAGGACGCTGATCCAATCGATGTGGAGGATGAAGAAGAAGCAGCTCTTGATGGGGAGGAATCCGAGGATGATGATGGGAGCCAAAGCCCCATTTTCTGAACTCTTGTCTTAAGTTCTAGTCTTATGTTTCTTTACTTTTATCTTTAGCATGCAATTGTCATTTCTTTTTACTATTGCCAAAAGGGGGAAGATTAAAAGAGTATAGGCAATCAAATTAAAATTCAAAAAAAAAATTATATGCATCAAGTTATTAACCTGAATCAGTATGCATCAAGTTAGGGGGAATCAATTTGAACTCATTTTGAATCCTATTAACATATACTCTTCCTTGTTTGTCATTATCAAAAAGGGGGAAATTGTTAAACAACATTGTTTTGCTAATGTCTCCTTGTCTCATACAGGTTTTGATATTGACAAACTGAGCTTGATTCAAAATGACAACAAACCGAGCAAAAAGAAATCACTCAAGGAGCACAAAATGTAAAGTGAAGAAGAGCACAAGAATTGAAGTAGAAAAGCTAGAAGAACTAAGAACACATTTGTACAAGGTGTTACTCAAAATCTTTTAAGTTATTAGCTCAAACGAAATTGATTTTCTTCATGCATCTCTTTATCAATCATCCAAACATGAATTTGATTTTTGAGCACTAAACACCAATGTTTGGTACCCCCAACATCGATGTTATGATCTTCAAACTCTTTCAAAATTTGGCAGTAGCTCAGAAACATCGATGTTGAAACCAAACATCGATGTTCTAATGATACTTTTCAAAATGTTTTGACAGTATGTTCAAAACATCGATGTTGGCTTACACAACATCGATGTTTTGATGATTGTTTTCAATATAGTTTTGGCAGTAACACCAGAACATCGATGTTGTACATTTAAACATCAATATTCTCGCAAATCGGCTTTAAAATGTTTTTTGGCAGAAGCTCAAAAACATCGATGTTGGCTTTCTAAACATCGATGTTCTAGTGACCGTTGGTCCCAAAATTTCAAATTTACTGGCTAAACATCAATGTTCCACTGCTATACAACGACGTTGTGCCGTATGATTAGAAACCTTTTTCAACTATCAATGTTATCTTGACTAAAAGTGTTCAGAAATTGTTCCCAACGGCCATATGAGTTTTCAGACTTATAAATAGAGGTGTTAAACCTCTCTTTCAGTACAATCAACTCTTCATACATTAAGCATACATTGATATACATTCATACACATTTTTATAAGCTAATACCTTTGAAAATTGAGAGTTGCCTTTTAGTGCTTATATTGTTGCTCAATATCCACTCTTTGAGAGAGTTTCTGTTTTGAGTAATATAAGTGTTGTTATACACCATTTGGAAAGTTAGTTCCCTTATTGTAATTCATAGGGAGAGGTTTTCTTTCTGTGAGAGAAGTCTTGAAGTGAGGTATCTTCAAGCAAGAGTGTTGAGGTTCGTGTGACTCAAATTCTCATGCTGTAAACAGTTTGTTAAGCACCCGGAAGCTTAACGTAGATAGTGAAATCTTGGAGAGAGTCTCTCGATGGACTGGACTAGCCACAAGTTGTGTGTGAACCAGGATAAAAATTTGGTGCTTCCTTTCCTTCTCTCTTTTAATTCCGCATTCATTCCTGCAAATTTCTATTTCGTCCGCAAAAAGGCTATCCAGCCCCTCTAGCGTAGGGCATATATCCTAACAATTGGTAGCGAGCCTAACTCTCTGAAAGACTTAACCATTTGACAGGAATCATCCATGGCTTCTTCAAGCAATTTGTATGCAAGAATCATTGAAGGACAATCCACCACCCGTCCACCTCTCTTCAACGGCACCAACTACACATATTGGAAGGAGAGGATGAGAATCTTCCTCCAAGCCAACAACTATGCTCTGTGGCTAATAATGAAGAATGAAGAACAAATCCCAACAAAGAAGGATGGTGAAGCCACCGTAACAAAGACAGAGGCGGAGTACGATGCTGAAGACATCAAGAAGGTTGAAAACAACGCCAAGGCCATCAACATGCTCAACTATGCAGTAAACCCAGATGATTACAGAAAAATATCATGTTGCACTACCGCCAAGGAGATACGGGACAAGCTAGAGATTACCTATGAAGGAACCGATCAAGTCCATGAGGCCAAGATCGACTCTCTCACAGTATAATATGAACTCTTTCGAATGAAGGAGAACGAGAAGATTGAAGACATGTTCGAACGATTTTCCAAAATTGTGAACAATCTTCATGCTCTTAAGAAAGGGTACTCTAAGGACTTGGTTCGAAAAATCCTTAGAAGCCTCACACCTGAATGGCGTTCCAAAGCCGATGCCATCTACGAAAACATCGGGTTCTCAAACACAACTATTGACGGACTTAGAGGTAATCTCCTCACTTATGAAATCACCATTCTTAAGGCTTCTGTGCAGGAACCAAAGAAGAAAGACATAGCTCTAAAGGCCTCCACTTCCTCAACGCAAGAGTCAACCGAGATGAACTCTAGTGACGTGATCAAGAGTTCAGACTTGTCATCCGAAATTTCCACAGGTTCTTGAAAAAGGAGTTTGAAAAGAAAGGAAGAAAGCAATCCGGTCCACCCAAGTGCTATGGGTGCGGAGAATTCGGGCACATCAAAGCCAAGTGTCCTAAAGCAAAAGAAGGCAAGAAGCCTTACAAGATGGAACGAGCGTATATTTCTTGGGGAGGTGATTCCGGGGATGAGTCAACCGATAGCGAGGAAGAGGAGGCGACCAACCTTTGTCTCATGGCACAGGAAGAACCACCGGAAGATTTAAGTACTACTCTCCCAAATGAAATTTCTGATTTTGAAGAATTACAAAATGGCTTTGATGAACTCCATGGAGAATATATTAGTGCTGCTAAAATCAACAAGGACTTAAAGAAGCAAATTACAACATTAGAATAGGATGCTGAGATATTATCAAGTGAAAACGAGAAACTTGAGGAAGAAAACAAGTTTTTCGGAAAAAGAAGTTGTAACAAACCTGAAAGTTCACCTAAGGAATGTTTATCATGCAAGTCCTTAAAGAAGCAAGTTGAAGAACTTGAAACCACCTTGAAGAAATTCAATACTCCCTATAAGAGATTGAATTCTATGTTAGATAACTTGCAATCGACTAAACATGGATTAGGTTTCAAGAATGAACCTAAGAGGAAGAAATTTGATCCTAAAAAATCTAAGACTCAAACTAAGGTAAACAAGACCAATAGAGTGAACAAGCATAGACAATCTAGCAATTACTATCAACCTAAGAGAATGCATAACCCCAATGTAATTTGTTATTATTGCAATAGAATAGGACATATGGTTCATGTTTGTTTCACTAGGCATAGGCATTGGGCACAACAAGAAGCTCACTACTACTATGCTTCTAACACTCAAGGACCCAAGATGGTTTGTGTACCAAAAACTCATTGAATTGCTTATGTAGGTGTGCTTGAAGGCATCATGTGTACTTTGGTACCTTGATAGCGGATGCTCCAAGCACATGACCGGAGAAGCATCCAAGTTCCTACAAATAAAGCCATCAAATGGAGGAAAAGTTGTCTTTGGTGACAACAACAAAGGAAAGATCATCGGCATTGGGTCGGTTCGTAAAAATGAATCCTCCTCTATTGATAATGTTCTACTTGATAAAGGTCTTAAGCATAACCTCTTGAGCATAAGTCAATTATGTGATAAGGGAAATCGTGTGATTTTTTATTCTAAGTCATGCACGTCTTAGTGATGATAAGATCATTCTACATGGTGAAAGAATTGACAACATTTATATGGTGAATTTAGAAAACTCTTCATCATGTTTTTCAAAATGTCTCATGAGTAAAGAAGATGACATGTGGTTATGGCATCGTAGAATAGCTCATGTTAATATGAACTCCTTGAACAAATTAGTTTCTTAAAACTTGGTAATTGGTATTCCAAAGATTAAGTTTGAAAAGGATTCTATTTGTGATGCATGTCAAAAGGGAAAGCAAGTACGAGCTTCATTCAAATCCAAAAACATTGTCCCAACGTCTAGACCACTTCAACTTTTGCATATAGACCTCTTTGGTCCCTCACGAATCAAAAGTTGTGGTGCCAATTATTATGCATTTGTAATTGTTGATGACTATTCTAGGTTCACTTGGACATTATTTCTTACTCACAAAAGTGAAGCATTTAATGTTTTCAAGAGTTTCCTAAAGAAGGTTCAAAATGAAAAAGGCTCTTCAATTGCTTGCATTAGGAGTGATCATAGAGGGCAATCTGAACATGACCAGTTTTCAAATTTTTGTGATGAATATGGCATTGAGCATAACTTCTCAGCCCCTCGGACACCACAACAAAATGGCGTTATAGAACGTAAGAATCGATGTCTTGAGGAAATGGCAAGAACTATGCTCAATGAGGCAAGAATTCCCAAGTATTTATGGGCAGATGCAGTGAGTACGGCATGCTATGTGTTAAACCGAGCAATCATTAGGCCAATACTCATAAAAACGCCCTATGAACTTTACAAGGGAAGAAAGCCTAACATTTCCATCTTCGTGTCTTTTGATGTAAATGTTTTGTTCACAATAATGGGAAAGATAGTTTGGGAAACTTTTATGCAAAATCTGATGAAGGCATCTTTCTTGGTTATTTATTACATAGCAAGGCTTATAGAGTCTTCAACAAACGAACGTTAACTGTTGAGGAGTCCCCTCATGTAGTATTTGCAGAAAATAATACTCACTTAGCGAGAAAGGATTTTTGTGATGATCTTGCAGGAACTCTTGAGAGGATATCATTGGATGATGAAGAGGAAGAACAAGGCAACTCATCAAAAGAAGGAAATGCTCCTACGGAATCTACCTCACAACAAGACGCAGCAAATGTGGAGGAAAACACGCAAAATACAACGGCTGATATCAACCAAGAACTCCCTAGAGAATGGCGAGAATCCAAGAGCCGTCCTCTTGACAAGGTAATAGGTGATATCAACCGTGGGGTAAGCACTCGAAACTCTCTTAGGAACACCGTAGGTCACAGCGCTTTTGTTTCACAAATTGAACCTACAACCATTTCCGAAGCAATTAACGATGAACATTAGACTTTGGCTATGCAAGAGGAACTAAATCAATTCAAACGAAATGACGTTTGGGAATTGGTTCCAAAGCTCGATGATCATACGATAATTGGTACGAAATTGGTGTTTTGTAATAAACTAGATGAAAATGGAATAATTACTAGAAACAAAGCTAGGCTAGTAGCCAAAGGATATAATCAAGAAGAAGGAATATGCTTTGAAGAAACATATGCACCAGTTGCATGCTTAGAAGCTATTCTTTTATTACTTGCCTTTGCATCATCTATGAACTTCAAATTATACCAAATGGATGTTAAGAGTGCATTTCTAAATGGTTTCATCCAAGAGGAAGTGTAGTTGATCAACCCCCAGGCTTTGAAGATCATGCATTTCCTAATCATGTCTTCAAGCTCAAAAAGGCACTCTACGATCTTAAGCAAGCTTCTCGAGCTTGGTATGAACGATTGAGTAAGTTTCTTTTGGACAATGGGTTCAAAAGGGGGAAGGTTGACACTATACTCTTTATCAAGCATAAAAATAGTGACATCCTTTTGATACAAATATATGTTGATGATATCATTCTCGGTGCTACTAATGTGTCTTTGTGCAAAGAATTTTCTAACATGATGACCAGTGAATTTGAGATGTCCATGATGGGAGAGTTAACCTTCTTTTCGGGCTTACAAGTCAAACAAATGAAGGAAGGAACATTCATCTCTGAATCAAAGTATTGCAAAGAACTGCTCAAACGTTTTGAAATGGACGGATCAAAGGAAATGGCCACACTAGTGAGTATCTCTGAGCACTTGAACAAGGATGAGAAAGTTAAGGAAGTAGATGTCAAAAGGTATCGATGTATGATTGGCTCTCTTCTTTACTCAACAACAAGTAGACCAGATATTATGTTTAGTGTTTTTCTATGTGCAAGGTATCAATCATGCCCTAAAGAGTCATATTTAAAGGCAATAAAACGAATTATGAAGTACCTTATTGGCACAACAAATGTTGGAATATGGTATCCCAAAGGTTCTACATAACAACTTATAAGTTACTCCGACTCGGACTTTGCCGGATGTAAACTAGATTGTAAAAGCACAAGTGGAACATGTCACTTGCTTGGGAGCTCCTTAGTTTCATGGTTTAGTAAGAAACAAGTCAGTGTAGCATTGTCTACCACCGAAGCGGAATACATCGCTGCTGGAAGTTGTTGTGCTCAAATTCTTTGAATGAAACAACAACTTGAGGACTATGGTCCGAACATCAATCAAATTCCTCTTAGGTGTGACAATACTAGTGCCATAAGTTTAACAAAGAACCCCGTATTTTATTCAAGAACTAAGCACATTGGCATTAGGCATCACTTCATTAGAGATCACATTCTCAAGGTAGATGTAGCTATTGAATTTGTGGAAACAAAATTTCAGCTAGCGGACATTTTCACAAAACCCTCATAGAAAGAGTCATTCTTTCGCATTCGAAGTGAACTTGGCATTCTTGACTCTACAATAATCTAAATTTATGCATTCTAGCATTATTTCATTATGTTACAAATTGCTAACTTGAGCGTCGGAGGCTCTTCTAAGTTAGTTTTGCAGGAACCCCTCACTTAGGCCAAAACATAGGGGGAACAAAGGATTGCTGAAAACAAACATTAATGTTGGCCAATGTAACATCGATGTTCTGCTCCAAGGATTGACAGAAGGGTAAAAACATCGATGTTCATTGTATAAACATCGATGTTCACAAAAGTAATTTCAGCCGTGGACAGAATGCTCAAAACATCAATGTTAAGCATCACAATATCGATGTTCAGGGATGCACTTTCATTCCAGTACCATTGAAACATCGATGTTTCTCAAGGACAACATCGATGTTTTGTCGTTTGAACACAATTAAATTTTCTTCTAGAGAGCTGAAAACAACGATGTTGCGTGGGCACAACATCGATGTTCTACCGTTAGGCTTCATTAAAATTTTTCCAGACAGCTGAAAACATCGATATTGCCTTTGAGAACATCGATGTTTAGCCGTTATTTTTTAAAAATTATAGCCTTTGAAGCTTGTTTTCAATGCTCTCACCGCTATATTTTAGCCTCCAACTATATAAGCTTGCCTCATTCTCACCTCTACACATTACAATCAGCACATATTCAATCTCTGTTCTCCAAATTTCATTCTCCTACTCATTTCACTCAAGCAATGGCAGGTGTAAAGAAAAGCTCCAAAGGGAAAGGTCTCATGCAAGAAAAGTAATCCAAGAAAAAAGGAGGATCCTCAAGCTCTGCTCCCAAATTTGTTGTAGAAGGATCCGAAGTTTGATTCTCTTCCAAAAACGAGCTCAATCATTACCAGACCTTCTTTGCCAAACGAACCATTGCACCTCCTCACTACCTTCCAGAGACTTACCCAACAGAAAAGGAATTCAAGCACCTAGATGGCCTTCTTCGAGAATCGCGATTATGGGAGTTTGTGACCAAGAGAAAGTTCCAGTATAATGCAGACTTCATCCGAGCCTTCTACTCCACTCTCTGCAGAGATGGTGATGTTGTCTATGTTGTACATTTAAACATCGATGTTCTTGCAAATCGACTTTAAAATGTTTTTTGGCAGAAGCTCAAAAACATCGATGTTGGCTTTCCAAACATCGATGTTCTAGTGACCGTTGTCCCAAAAGTTCAAATTTAGTGGCTAAACATCGATGTTGTGCTGTTATGATCAGAAACCTTTTTCAACTATCAATGTTATCTTGACTAACGGTGTTCAGAAATTGTTCCCAACGGCCATATGAGTTTTCAGACTTATAAATAGAGGTGTTAAACCTCTCTTTCAGTACAATCAACTCTTCATACATTAAGCATTCATTGATATACATTCATACACATTTTTATGAGCTAATACCTTCGAAAATTGAGAGTTGCCTTTTAGTGCTTATATTGTTGCTCAATATCCACTCTTTGAGAGAGTTTCTGTTTTGAGTAATGTAAGTGTTGTTATACAGCATTTGGGAAGTTAGTTCCCTTGTTGTAATTCATAGGGAGAGGTTTTCTTTCTGTGAGAGAACTCTTGAAGTGAGGTATCTTCAAGCAAGAGTGTTGAGGTTCGTGTGACTCGAATTCTCATGTTGTAAACAGTTTTGTTAAGCACCCAAAAGCTTAACGTAGATAGTGAAATCTTCGAGAGAGTCTGGACTAGCCACAAGTTGTGTGCGAACCAGGATAAAAATTTGGTGCCTCCTTTCCTTCTCTTTTTTAATTCCGCATTCATTCTTACAAATTTCTATTTTGTCCGAAAAAAAGCTATTCACCCCCCCCTCTAGCGTAGGGTATATATCCTAACATCACTTACATTTCAGAGGACATACAATTTTCTACACAAGCACACCCATAAGCTCTTATTGCTTAGAGAAACTCTACCTCTCTAAGCTTAAGAACATATTCTAAGGCAGAAACTCTAGAGGATTTTTGTGGGGAGCATCAGTAGTAGTCAAGCAAGGTGAAATCAAGAAGTGGATCAACTATAGAGCTAAGGAGTGGCAAGAAGGTGGTTGGTGAACACAACTCATTACAAGGAGCTAGAGGAGGGCTACAAGAGGTAACACTAATCCCTTTCTTTTGATTGATTCTTGCTGATCACATGCTGATACTTTTAATGATGTAAGTGGCCGGTGTGTGCCATGTTTAGAACTATGTGGCTTTGACCCTGATCACTCGGGTACGTAGGTAGTCTCAATTTCATAACGGGATGTCAGCCAAATCTTCCCCCCCACCCCCCCCCCCCCCCCCCCCCCCCCCCCCCCCCCCCCCCCCCCCCCCCCCCCCCCCCCCCCCCCCCCCCCCCTGCTCATTCTTTATTTTCCACACATGCATACATGCACAAGGCACACTCATGCTTCAGAATTGCACAAGGGTTCGACCCAACATGGATGGGCGCCTAACACCTTCCCATCCCTGACGAACCCCTGATCCCACGTCTTTGGTTCGCCATGACCGGTTGGCTAAAGGAGTTATTCAAGGGTTTTTCCTAAGTTTTGTCCCTAGTAAAACTTGGGTGGCGACTCCAATGACATGGAATTGACCCGAGGAAGAAGGTGAAAGGAATAGGTGAGAAGGCCCTGGTGATTCTGGGTCGGGTTCTCACAGCTCATCACCTTCAAACCCAGTTAACTGATATAAGGGGCATGGGATCAAGACAACCTGGCTGTGAGGCAACACTTTTCTCAAACCTATGAGATTATGAGGGAATCAGAAATATTGAGACAACTTAGAAACACACAAACATGCCCAACCCAGCACCTAGGAACACGAGATATCCAGACCATGAGATGACCCCACTATTCTTCACCGAGAGATGAGAAAACCCAGCCGTGAGACAATCCAAACCCGAAAGCCAAAATGAGAGAACCAAGTCAAAAGCCAAAGACCCAGTCTTTGCAAACCTGAGAACATGAGATATCCAGTCAACCAGACTATCAGAGAACACCCTTCACACGAATTTGAGAACTCGAGAAACTGAGAGATGTGAGATTCCAGTTAAAAGCCAAAGACCCAATCTTTGCAGCCCTGAGAAGTGAGAGAACCCATCCAAAAGCCGAAAACCTAGTTTTTGCACCCCGAGAGATAAACCCAGTTAAAAGCCAAAAACCTAGTTTTTGCACCTTGAGAGATGAACCCAATCAACAGAGGGATGAGAGAATCCAGTCAAAAGCCAAGAACTCGGCCTTTGCAACCTAGAGAGACCAAAAAACCAGTCAACAGGAAAGGTGAGGGAGTCCAACCGAAAGCCAATGACCCAGTCATTGCAACCCAAGTCTAGAGAGATAATCCAAACATCAAAGCCAAGGACCCAGTTCTTGCAAACCTTGAGATGATCAAACCCTAGAATCAAGACATGAGAGAAAACCAGTAAGCCAAGAACCCGGTTCTTGCAAACTGCCCAAACACAAAGCCAAGGACCCGGTTCTTGCAAACTACCCAGACCAAAATCAAAAGCCGAGAGCCTAGCCCTTGCAAACCATTCAAGAGAGTGAACTAACCCAAAGCCAAGGACCCGGACCTTGCAAACTTTGAGATAAACAAACCTAGATATGAGGGAAGCCAAAGAAGAGTGAACCTAGAAAGCCCAACCATGAGGGAATCCAGACATGAGAGCAAACTGTGAGAAGAGAAAACAAAACAAAAGCCGAGGACCTAGTTCTCGCAACCCAAAGCCAAGTACCCAGCCCTTGCAAACCTTGAAAAAAACTGAGGGATCTAGACATAAGAAAACCAGAAGCCGAGACTCGGTTCTCGCAACCCAAAGCCAAAAGCCCAGCCCTTACAAACCTTGAGATGAGCAGACCTTGAGACATACGAACCGAAAGCCGGGAACCCAGTTCTCGCAAACTTTGAAAATAAGAAAACAAAACCAAAAGCCGTGTACCCAGTACACGCAAAACCAAAAGTCGTGTACCCAGTACATGCTAAACCAAAAGCCAAAACGCGTGTACCTAGTACATGCAAAACGAAAAAACCAAAAGCCGTGTACCCAGTACCCGCAAACCAAAGCCGAATACTCGGTATTTGCAAACCCCGAGATGAGATGATTCTGAAGACCAGAAACATAGATTATCCAGTTAGCAGAGATGAGATGATTCTTTGCTAATGACTCAATTGATGAGATGATTCTATCGCCTCGGATGAGATGATTCCCGAAAACCATAACTTGGGATGAGATGATTCCCAAATCAAAACCCCATTCACAAGGATGAGATGATTCTTTATTGACAAACTGATAAAAGAGATGATTCTATCCCCTCGGGATGAAATGATTCCTGAAAACCATAACCTGGGATGAGATGATTCCCAAAACAAAACCCCGTTGACAAAAATGAGGTGATCCTTTGTTGGCAAACCGATAGATGAGATGATTATATCACCTCGGGATGAGATGATTCCTGAGAACCATAAAATTGGGATGAGATGATTCCCACCAAACCGAGGGCCGGTCCCTCAAACCTTCAGGATGAGATGATTCCTGAAGCGGAGCATGGGTTGCTCCAAACCCATGACACACACCACACACATCTATCACTCTAAATTAGTTGTTTCTTTTCTTACGTTGTTTCGTCCTTAACTACTAAGGACTCATCAACGAGGGGCATCTGCAAGCACCAAAATTTGACACACGAAAATTTTAGTAAATTGGATTCCGAATATGTTTGAACTTAGCATTAATGAGATGATCTGATCCTAAGTTAAGGCATAGTAAGAATTCGGTTTAGTAGAATTAATGTATTTTGGCAACTCAAGCCTATGTGTATTTGAGTTCTAGGATTAATGAGATGATTTAATCTTAAGATAAAATATACATTAAAGTTTATTAAAGTTAAAATATGTTGCTTGGGCCTTTTATCTATTTTTAACTCAATTATATTGAGATGATTTATTTTTAGGTTGAGAATGGGTTTAAGGGCTCAATTTAATTAATTCTCCAGAGTTTGTCCAGCCCATTAACACATTTCTTGCAGGAAAATTTTAGCTCTAATTTTCGTGAAAAATCAGAGTTAAATCATCATTTAATTAGAAATGTTGTTTTTGGTATGATTTGGTATGAAATGGGTGTTAATATTTAATCATTTGATTATGGAATGATTTTGAGGAGTAGTAATCAAGTAAATGGAGTGATTCTAGGTTAATTAAGGGTTGATTACACGGTAGGATCGAATCAGAGCTGAATTAGGGGGATTGGGGGTTCAAAAAAGAAAGAACGAGTGGCACGCAGAGTGACCGACTGTCCTGTTGCGACGACCGTCGGATGCCTGCGGTCATCCACCCATGACCGCCGGCACTAGCGGTCATGCAGCAGATGACCGCCGGCAGTGGTGGTCATCACTTCCCAAAATCCTTGATTCCCCCAATTTTTGTTTCTAATTCGATCCTACGCGGTTTTGGACCAGATTTTCAGGCATATTCTTCACCATTAAGCAGGTCCACACCTCTAGGCTTTCCAGAACACTATGAATAGGACCCCTCACTCACATGTCAGAAGACACATTATTCTTCACATACACACCCACAAGCTTTTGTTGCTTGGAGAAACTCTACTTCTCCAAGCTTAGAAAAACACTCTTAGGCAGAAACTTTAGAGAAATTTCGTGGGAGGCATCAGCAGTAGTCCAGCAAGGAGAAATCAAGAAGAGGATCAACCATTAAGCTTAGAAGCGATAAGAAGGTGGGTGTAGAACTCGACCCATTGCAAGGAGCTAGAGGAGGGCTACAAGAGGTAACACTGAACTCTTTTGATTGATTTCTTACTGATCATATGATGATGCTTTTGATGATGTAAGTGGCCGACTAGTGCCATGTTTAGAACTACGTGGCTTTGACCTTGATCACTCGGATACGTAGGTAGTCTCGGTTTTACAACGGGATGCAAGCCAAATCTTCTTCTTCTCCCATTCTCTTTACTTTCCGCACATGCACACTCGCACAAGGCACACTTTTTCTCTTCAATTGCACAAGAATTCGACCCCAACATGGACGGGTGCCGAACACCTTCCTATCCGTGACGAATCCCCGATCCCATGTCTTTGGTTCGCTATAACCGGTTGCCTAAAGGAGTCATACAAAAATTTTTTCCAAGTTTTGCCCTTAATAAAACTTGGGTGGCAACTCCAATGACATGGGATTGAACTGAGGACAAAGGTGAAAGGAATAGGTGAGAAGGCTCAGTTGATTCTGGGTCGGGTTCTCACAGGGGTCCTACTTATAGTGTTCTGGGAAGTCTAGGGGCGTGGACTAGCTTAATGATCAAGATTATACCCGAAAATCTGGACCAAAACCGCGTAGGATCGAATTGGAAACAAAAATAGGGGAAATTGGCATTTCTGGGTGCCCATGACCGCCATGAGCCGCGGTCATGGCCACAAGACCGCCAGGACTTGGCGGTCATCCCGAGATGATCGCCGGGTCCTTCCGATTGTGTGCGTTCTTTCCATTTTAGGTTCCAAACCCCCTAATTCTGCCCCGATTTGATCTTGCAGCATAATTAACCCCTAATCAACCCATAATCACTCTATTACTTGGTTACTACTCCTCCAAATCATTCTATAACTGATTGATTACACATTAACACCCATTTTATGCAAAATCATACCAAAAACACATTTACCAATTAACGGTTGATTTGATTCTGATTTTCTACGAAAATCAGAACCAAAATTAGTATGCAAGTAAAGTGTTTATGGGCTAACTAAACTCTAGGGAATTCATTAACTTGGGCCCTTAAACCCACCCCTAACCCAAAAATAAATCATCTTAATATAATTAGGTTAAAAATAAATAAAAGGCCCGAACAATGAAATAAAACATATTTTACCATAAATAAACCTTAATATATATTTTATCCTAATATTAAATCATCCCATTAATCCTAGAATTCAAACACATAAAGGTTTAAATTACCAAAATACATTACTTCTACTAAATTAAATTCTTATAATGCCTTAACCTGGGATCAAATCATCTCATTAATCCTAAGTTCAAACATGTTTAAAATCCAATTTAGTAAAACTGCTCGCGGGTCAAATTTGGATGTTCACAATCCCGCTGTGTTATAACCTAGGATTTGTCGAGACAAGGCAGTGTACCGGTTTTTCCAAGGCAATTTCTATAGCCCAGGTGAGGACATATAAACCTTTATATGCTTTACTATCCGCGGTGCTCTGGTTGATAGTCTTGGTACATCATGTGGTTAATGTTTAAATGTTGCAAGTATTATCTGCATGGTTTAGCTTGTTGTAATACATGCTCTGGCTGTGTTGTGTGCCTGATTGTATATGTAATTCGTTGCCGTGCTAATTTTTATGAGCTGATAATCCCATGTTAATTATTTATGGGCTGGGATTCCCTTATTTTATGATGTGTTATTTTGCCAATATCATGTATTCTTGTGAGCCTTAGGCTCTGTTTAGAAACTCTCTCTGGTGGCACACCACCTGTATACACACTTTGAGAATCACTCTATACATAAGTCATAACTGGTAATAAATAATCCTGAATAATATTAAATTCTACTGTGGGGCTGTTGACCGGTAGCATTGAGTGGGAGAGTGGGTACCCCTCGGGAGTATGTGTAATAAAAAAAGAAAAGAGAGATTCTAGAGACGGTGCCTTGGGGATTAGATGGATGCGCCCCTTGGTTAGTTAAGTTACTGAGAGCATCCCTCAGAGAGGCGCCGCCGTGGGGAAGGTAGGTGTACCCCTTGGTTATTTTATACCTGGTCTTGGTATGTACTGAGTGCACCCCTCAGAGAGCCGTCGGCCACTTGAGGTATTTCGGTGGTTAGCATTGTTTCGGATCTTACCCCTTCCGATGAGATGGTATTTTGGGTTGAACCTTGGACTGATCAGTCGCTACCGCACCCGACGCACACAGTAGAGGGTCTTAATAAAATATTCAATGCTAATAATATAATTAAACATAACTATAGTAAGTTGATTGAAGATAAGTATGGGAATAAAGTCTGATCTTGACTTTGTATTGAGCACTGTGTCTTGTTTGTGCACTGTGGCTGTTATTGCCAGATACTAATGTGTTCGTGGATGATTTGTACTAGTATATGATGGACAATGGTTGGTCTCACCCCTCACTTTTACACACAGGTTGACTGATTATGGATCAGGGACGCATTCAGCTAACTGTGCCTTCTTCCCTACGTGGACGGATCCATAGGTTGATACTCCATATGTTTGCATTTGTCATTGGACTCGTTATTGATTTTTGCTGCATGACCTATCGGGATGCTGCTTTGTTTTCTTTGCATTGGACAACTGTTCTTCTGGTTGGTTTGCCGGTGTTTACTTGGCTTGATAAGCCTGATTTATTGTTGAGTCTTTTAGCACGTCTATGTGTAATTTATTGTTATGAGATTTTGATGGATCGTTTTCCACGTAGTTTTGGCATCCCTGGACTCAAGGACAATTTGGTCTCTTTAGTATTAATTGTGTTTTGTATATTTGTTCTTGGTATGCGTGTTAGAAATAATAGACTTAAGCTAGAGGGGGGGGTGAATAGCTTATGATCGAAAATTAAAAACTTTGCAGGAAATAAGTGCGGAATTAAAAGAATGAAGGACACAAGAGATTTATCCTGGTTCACACACACTCTACTAGTGTGGCTAATCCAGCCCTTCAAGTCTCACTTGAAGATTTCACTATCTACGTTAAGCTTACGGGTGCTTAACAAACCGTTACAACCTAGGAATTCTAGTCACAAGAATCCTAAACCCTGAAAGTTCAAGTCACATGAACTTCAGCTCTCTTGCTTGAAGATACCTCACTTCAAGACTTCTCACACAAGAAGATATACCCCTCTTCTTATGAATCTAACCAAGGGAACTAACCTCCCTCAAGGTGTATAACAACACAATAATCACTCAGAACAAAAGACTCTCTCAAAGAGCAGGTATGAGTGTACAAGTGAAGCTCTAAAAGGCAACTCTCAAATCCTCAATAGGATATTGGCTCAATAAAGATTTGATGAATGTATGAATTGAATGCATGTAAGTAGAGAGTTGATTAGTTGTGAAACACAGCTAAAAATGCTCAATTTATAGCTTTGAAAAGTTATAGAGCCGTTTTAAATCCACCCAAAAACAGCCTTAAACAAAACATAGTGGGTGCTGAAAAGTTGTCTGCTACAACGGCAAAACATCGATGTTTTCACTTTAAACATCGATGTTTTAGCCAGCAATTTTAAATTATTGCTCCAACGGCTAGTAGAACATCGATGTTTGTCTGCGGAACATCGATGTTATCATTACAACATCGATGTTCTCTAAACCAACATCGATGTTTTTTGGCTTCGCAAAAATATGATGAAAAAGGGTCTATGCCAGAACATCGATGTTTGAAAATGAAACATCGATGTTTTGTGAAACATCGATGTTTAATTTTCCAACATCGATGTTTTTTGGCTTCGGCAAAATTTTGGGAAACCTTGAAGAAATCACAACATCGATGTTTTAATTACAACATCGATGTTTTGACCAACGGTCACAAGAACATCGATGTTTTATAATCCAACATCGATGTTTTAGAGCTACTGCCAATATTTTGAAAAACTTGAAAAACAGAACATCGATGTTTGCTTTCAGAACATCGATGTTTTGGACTAAAAACACAACTTTGTGATTGAAATGATGCTATGAAATGCATGAGTAAAACTTGTTTTATTTTGAGCCAATGCCTAAGAGAAGTTGAGTGTTTTACCCTGTACAAATGGGTCCTAACTTCTCTTGCTCTTCTTGTACTTCAACTCTTGATCATATCTTCTCTTGAATTCTTGATCACTTTGGTTGAGCACTTGTTTGCTTGATTTCTTTTTGCTTCAAGGTTGTCATCAATTGAGCCAAGGTTTGTCATTATCAAAACTCTGAAATGAAACAAGGAGGCATGAGTTCTAACAATTTCCCCCTTTTTGATAATGACAAACAACTAGAAGTATATGCTAATGTTTATAACATAAAGATGATTCCCCCTATGTTTTACAAACTATAATTCCCCCTATCTTGTTGCATATACTTCTTCCTATCTTCCCCCTTTTGGCATTAGCAAAAAGAAATAGCAATGAGAAGAGGTTGGGAAGTGCTTATGTAAGAAATAAGTGGAGCTTTTGAAACATATTAGCTACACCTATACACTTCTATATGTGCCAAAAGAAAGAAAGTCAGAAAGCTTAGCTGAACATCGATGTTGTGATACTCAACATCGATGTATTGAGACTTTTGCTCAAATTTTGAAGTTCTTCATCATCCCTTTGTTCCCCCTATCTTTTTGCCTAAATGAGGGGTTCCTACAAAAGACAACACTTATCTTTGCATTTCTACAAGAGTTGATTAAGAACTTGGATGCTTCTTTGGTCATTTGCTTGGAGCATCTGCTATCAAGGTACCAAAGTACACTTGATGCCTTCAAGCATACCTGCAAAACAAATCAAAGAGATTTTGGTACCCAAATCTTTTTGGGTCCTTGAGAGTTAGGAGCATAGTGGTAATGAGCTTCTTCTTGTGCCCAATGCCTATGCCTAGTAAAGCATACCGGAGCAATGTGTCCTATTCTATTGCAATAGTGACAAATGACATTTGGGTTATGCATTCTTCTAGGTTGATAGTAGTTACTATGTTTCCTATACTTATGCATATTACTCACTTTGTTTACCTTAGGTTGTGCCTTACGTTTCTTTGATTCAACTTTATGTCTTTTAGGTTCATTTCTAAAACCTATTCTATGCCTAGTAGATTGCAAATTACCTAGCATAGAATTCAGATTCTTATGAGGAGTATTAAACTTCTTCAAGGTTGTTTCAAGTTGTTCAACTTGTTTCCTTAAAGGTATGCATGATGAACATTCCTCTACACCCTTCTTTCCTAGCACCTTATTTTCATCCTTTAACTTCATATTTTCACATGCTAACTTTTCATTTTGTTCTTTTAAGGAGCCACATGATACACATTCTTTAGGTGTGTCTAAAGTCTTAATTTCTTCCTTAAGATTTTTGTTCTCATTAGACATATTTTCCATATCATTTTCCAATGTTATAACTTGTTTCCTTAAACTCTTATTAACTTTGGAAATAGAAATGAATTCACCATAAAGCTCATCAAAAGCATTTTGTAGTTCCTCAATTGAGACATTTTCATTTTGAGAAGCGGTACTTACCTCTTCCGGTTCTTCCCTTGCCATAAGACATAGGTTGGCCGTTTCTTCTTCATCACTATCGGATGACTCATCACCGGAATCGCCTCCCCATGATATGTATGCCCTTTGCTTCTTGAAGGACTTCTTCTCCTTTCCCTCCTTTGCTTTGGGACATTTAGGCTTAATGTGCCCACTCTCTCCACACCCATAGCATTTGGGTAGACCGGATGTCTTCTTTCCTTTCTTCTCAAATTCTTTCTTCATGAATTTGCGGAATTTGCTGATGACAAATTCGAGTTCTTGATCGTCATCGCTAGAATCCGATTCGGTGAACTCTTGCGTCTTGTAGGTAGAGGCTTTGAAAGCTATGTTCTTCTTCTTAGGTTCCTGCAAAGAGGGTAAAGAAGGTTTAAGAATAGTGGTTTCGTAAGTTAGAAGATTACCTCTTAGACCATCAATCGTTGTGTTGTTGATGCCGATGTTTTCGTAGATGGCATCCGCCTTTGATCGCCATTCGGGAGTGAGACTTCGAAGAACTTTTCTGACCAAGTCCTTGTCGGAGTAGACCTTCTTGAGGGAATGAAGCTCATTTATGATTTTGGAAAAGCGGTCGAACATCTCCTCAATTCCTTCATTCTCCTTCATACGAAAGAGTTCGTAATCTGCAGTGAGGGAGTCGATTTTGGCCTCTCGAACTTGATCGGTTCCTTCGTAGGTGAC
>JAKUCV010003519.1:0-16147 GCA_028386065.3 Turnera subulata | reverse complement strand
TGTTTTACCTTGTACAAATGGATCCTAACTTCTCTTGCTCTTCTTGTACTTCAACTCTTGATCATATCTTCTCTTGAATTCTTGATCACTTTGGTTGAGCACTTGTTTGCTTGATTTCTTTTTGCTTCAAGGTTGTCATCAATTGAGCCAAGGTTTGTCATTATCAAAACTCTGAAATGAAACAAGGAGGCATGAGTTCTAACAATGCGGTCGTTTCAAAAGATCTGGTTTTTAAGAAACCAAATCTTTGTGATGTCGGATGAGTGCTTAGAGTAGGAAATGAGTAAGGGAAGTAGAAAAGAGTTGACACAGGTGATTTAGAGTGGTTCCCCCTCACCAGGTACCACCACTACCTAAAGGTTCCTTCCTTTAGTATTTCAAACACTCACTATACTTATGTTTTTGCGGGATCAACCTTAACCATTACAAACACCAGCTTTTCTAGGCTAAGCTCAAACCTTTACAAGCTTTTCACAGGCTAAGCTCTAACCTACCCTCAAATCTAATCCTAGACTTGAGTACCCAACAAAACTAAACCAAGTCTTGCTTAAAAATTACCC
Source organism: Turnera subulata (assembly GCA_028386065.3). Taxonomy (NCBI): domain Eukaryota; kingdom Viridiplantae; phylum Streptophyta; class Magnoliopsida; order Malpighiales; family Passifloraceae; genus Turnera; species Turnera subulata. The sequence continues at coordinate 15,587 of JAKUCV010003519.1, read as the reverse complement.
CTTTGAATGTATTTCGCACAATAAGCAGAAAAAACAGATCTAATACAAAGATTTCTAGCACAAGTATACACTCAGATTTTGCACAGTTGTTGGGATAATCCTCCAGAGGTGTAGTCGTCCCTTTTTATAGAATCTGAGTGTGGGGTATAAGCTTCTACAATGACTCCTTATACTTCTAGTCGAATTCAGTTCAATAAAGCTTCAGTTTGGTACCATTGCACTGTGTCAACTCCTTGGTTGCAAAGTATTACCCAATTTGGAAAGTTTGGACCACTTTCTTGAGTTGAGTAGGAGTTAGGTGGGAACTTCTTCTGCACTTCCATAAAGTCTTTCCTCATACTTGTTCTTCAAATCAAATGGCTGGAAGTGGGATTTAATTGCTTGCAGGACCACACGTAACTTGCACAAATAGTTTGATAGTGATAGCTCGCAGATATGGTATCAACAAAAATCATATGGCGTGTTTCTGAGATATGGTTTTAGCAAAAACCATAATTCTTCCTGTAAGTGAAAATCGACACAAGGTAAAATAACAACAAACATAAAATTTGTTAGTCATCAAAACCAGATAATCAACATGGTTAATCATAGTTTAGTATTAAGAGGTGATTAACCGTAATTTTTTGTCAAAAAATTCGAAGAAAAATAGCTTGTGTTGTGGCCTACAACTTGTTTGTGGATGGGTTAATATATGTACCTAGGCTTTCTTGTTCATATTCTGAGACAAATAGCTGTGTTATGGCCCATAGCTGGTTTGTGGGTGGGGTGTATATGTCTTTTTTTCGCTGGTAGTGTGTGCTTATATGTCTCCATCCTGTGTTCATTTTGGCAAGCATTGTCATTGTGTAGTATGCAATAGCATGGTCTTTGACATTGCTTTTTCGCTTGTTTGGTTGCTGTTGTAATGATTTGATGCTATTTATGTCGAACGAAATTATCTTTAGCATTCTCTTCATTGAGAGATTTTGTAATTGAAATTGGACTAATTATATTTTTAATTATATTTCTCATTCATGTGTTTGTCGTTTTGGACAATTCTCATCCTTGTGTTATAAAATGGATGTTTTTTTATTGTTGTGTTGAATTTTCGGGACATTTTTTATTTTTCACCGATTTTCCACAAAAAAATGCTTGACGCGTCTGCTTTGTGGCCCAAACTGAACCGAAAACACCCAACCCGAACCACACCACCTTTACCGTTTTGCCAGTGACGAAAACACCCCCGTTTCTATCAACCGTTATTCACCCAATCCCTAAAAAATGAAATTTAAAAGTTGACACGTCAGTATTTTTTGTGCGGTAAATTGGCAAGAAATTAATTTCTCGAAAATTCAACAAAAAGAAGAAAAATGTCTATTTTGTAATGAAAACTGTGATTCGTCCAATTAAAATTATTAGGTTATGCAAGTTTTTAATATCCTACTTATTAATTTTGTTCCAATTATGTATTCTAAAAATTTTAACAAATTATATATTTCAAATATTTAAATATGTACTATTTATATGCCTAGGGTTGTTGACCAAGCAAAAATTTCATGTGGCAAACCAAATAACCGCGAGAGCTTCTCTCTCTTGACATTCTCTCTCTAAAATTTCCTCAAGAAAATTAAGTTCCTTCAATGTTTTTTCTCGAGAAAATTCTCGCGGAATTCTCTCTCTCATTATCCTTTTCCTTCCTCCATCTACTTCACTCTATGGCCATTGAATCAGACTCCTCTGTTTACGATTCCAATGGTGCTCTTTGCACTAAACCTGAGATGGCTTTGGATCTTAATCATCTCGATCTTCTGCTCAAAGCTAGTACTCCTCACCGGATTCCCTATAAGGGGAAGAATGTAGCTGCTTTGGTGCTTGCTCCTGTTGATCCACAAGCGCCCATTGCTATATCCAGGAATTTGAGGCCAATTGCGCCGCCTAGCTCTTCTTCTTCAAGAAATTTGGGGCTTAGGGTTTCATCTAATGCAACTTTGGCTCCAAATGCCCCTATTTTACCTACTTCGGCATCTGTAGCCGTGCAATCACCGATTCATGCTCCAATTCCGCCCACTGAACCAACACCTCGCTCTTGGGCCACTGTGGCCTCTGGTAACTCTCAAACCTTCCATCAGCCATTGCAATTTGTCCCTAATGTTCTTGCTACTGATTCTAAAGTCCTTACTATTCCTCCAAATCTGCTTGAGCTTGGTCGTAAGAAGTTCTCCTTATGCCTTGTTGGGCAATTTATGGGCAACGCGCCAAAACTTGGATTTATCAATGCCATGGCAACCAAACTTTGGGGTAAACAGAGGCCTGTATTAGCTTCTCAGTACAACTCAGGCTTGTTCCTCCTTAAGTTTCCAACTGATGCAGCGTTGCAACGAGCTCTTCATGGTGGCCCGTGGCATATAGGAGGTGTCCCATTGCTCTTGCATCAGTGGAGTCCAAATATTAAGTCTGTTGATTTCAACACTCCTATTATTCCTGTATGGGTCCAGCTAAATCGAGTCCCTGTTGAGCTGCTAACCAATGAGGTCCTGAGCTATATTTCCAGTGCGATTGGTAAACCCTTACATCTTAATCAAGATTGCTCTAATTTTTTCTCTGAACGAGTATCTGTGTGTATTGCGGTTGATTTCTCAAAGCCTATCCTCCATAATATTACTATTGCTATTGATGGTTGCACTCGCACCATTTATGTCTCTTATTCTTGGCAACCCCAACTCTGTGAGTTATGCCACACATGGGGCCATCACCAGTTTGCTTACCCTTCTAAGAGGCCGGTCACAAAATGGATTCCTAAGTCTGCTCCTAAGATCTCTGATCCTATGGCCTCGTCATCCCAATGCCCTGTGACAGAAACTTTGCGTCCTCCCCCACCCACTTTGACTGTTGTACAATCTCAAGAAGCTGTTAATTCAGCCACTGTAGTCACTCCAATGGTTGCATCTGATGCTCTCCCTCACCAGGCTCAGCCGGTTTCTGTTGATTTACCCTCACCGCCTATTGTTCAATTACCAAAGTCTGTTGCTATTGCTGCTAAAGACTCTGTTATTTGTCATGAAGCTCCTAATGTTGATCTTGCTAAGAAGAAATCAAGAGTTATGGCTAATGGTGCTACTTCAAAAAATCATAATGCTGGGGCTAAACCTAAAAGAGGCCGTAGTAGGCCCAAACAGTTGCCTACTCCTCCTACTTCTCGTTGTGAGAATGGTGCCTCAATCCTCTTACCTACATAATGAAGTGGCTCTTATGGAACATTAGAGGGCTTAATGACCCTACTAAATGGCAGGCTGTCCTACAACGAATTTATTCTTTTTCTGTTGATCTTGTCTGTTTGGTGGAAACTAAAATCCAACAAGCTAATGCACCAGAAATTCGTCAAAATTTTCTCCCATCATGGAGCTTTGCTCATAACTACAATTCTGCTAGACTAGGACGTATTTGGCTACTTTGGTCTGAATGGCTTGACATCACACTATTGGAGGTAACTAATCAACTCATTCATTGTTCTATTCACTGTCTTCAAGTGCATCTTACATGCCATGCTACATTTGTCTATGGTGAAAACTCTGGTATGGCTCGCACCTCTTCATTATATTCCTACATGGGCAGATTTGCAGCTTCTATTGGCAATTCACCCTGGTATCTTCTCGGAGACTTTAATGTCGTCCTGCGAGCAGCTGAATCCTCTTCCCCTGTCAATCACATAGCCTCTGATATTGCTCAGTTTACTGCCTCTTTATCCTCCAATGGGCTCTTTGACCATCCTTATACGGGATCCTTCTACACTTGGTCTAATAGGCAGCTAGATAATCCTGTATTTCGGAAGCTAGATAGATTCCTTGTTAATGCTGCTTGGTTTACAATGTTTCCTAATAGTGCAGTTGACTTTCCAAGCCCAGGAGTCTCTGATCATAGTTCTGTCTACTTAATTACCTCAACTGCTGTCTACCAAGGCCCTAAGCCCTTCAAGTTTTGCAATCATTGGGTTGCGCACCGTCAATTTCTTTCTGTAGTGGCTGATGCTTGGTAGGCTCCTATCGAAGGCTTCCTTATGTTTAGAGTCTGGCAAAAATTAAAATTGCTAAAATCAAATCTCAAAGCACTTCATCAACGAGCATATGGAGATTTTTCTTCCCGTATATCTCTTCTAGAGCAGGAACTCCATTCTGTTCAAGCTCAATTATTTGGTGGATCGTTAAACTCTGAGCTGCTACTAATGGAGCAAGACCTTCTCTCTACATTAACTGAACTCAAAATTGCTGAAGAAGTCTTCTTAAAACAGCGATCCCACATCACTTGGCTTGCTTGTGGTGATTCTAACACCCGGTTCTTTCATAGTGTTGTTAAAGCTCGTAAAGCTAAAAACACTATTCGTTCCCTTCTCCTTCCTGATGGTGTCTTGCTTACTGATCCTAAAAAGATTGTGGACTCTATTGTGAATTTCTATGCTGAATTTGTAGGAACGCCAAATCCTTATGTTACTGGAGGCTCTGTCTCATTTTTTCAAAGCTTGCTCCAGCGTACAACTTCACCCACCCAGAATGCTATGTTAATAGCTGAAGTTACTGTAGTAGAAATCAAAACCGCAATGTTCTCCCTTGGCTCAAATAAAGCACTAGGGCCTGATGGTTATTCTCTGGAGTTTTTCAAGGCTGCTTGGTCAGTTATTGAAGATGATGTTACCTACGCTATTCAAAAGTTCTTCAGGTCTGGGAAATTACTCAAAGGTATTAATTCAACTATCATTAGCCTAGATCCCAAAGTGTCTAATGCGCAGAAAATCACAGATTATAGACCTATAGCTTGTTGTACTACGTTATACAAGTGCATTTCTAAAGTACTAGCCAATATCAGCAGCAACCAATCAACATTTATTTCAGGAAGAAGGATAGTAGATAATGTCCTCCTAGCTCATGAGGTGGTGCATAATTATCATCGGGATGGACTTTCAGGGAGATGTACTTTGAAAATTGACCTTATGAAGGCCTTTAATTCAGTAGATTAGTCCTTTCTTGTTAATATTCTCACGGCTATGGCTATTCCAGAGCGCTTTATAGAATGGCTGTGGGTGTGTTTTACCACACCAATGTATTCTCTTTCCATTAATGGCTCCTTATGTGGCTACTTTGGAGGCGGCAAAGGTATGCGGTAGGGTGACCCGCTTTCACCCCACTTGTTTGTCATCTCGATGGAAATTCTTTCATGTCTCCCCAATCAAGCCGCTGTTTTGAAACAACTACCATATCATCCACGCTGTGCACAGATTTCTCCCTCCCACCTTTGTTTTGCAGACGACCTTATGATTTTTTCCGATGGTAGCATTCAGGCAGCTCAAACAGTTACTCAGACTCTGGAATTATACTACAAACTCTCAGGGCTTAAATTCAATCCATCAAAGAGTGAGGGCTTTTTTTCTGGAATTTCTGACCAACAGCAACATCACTTTCTTGAAGTTTGTGGATTTCGTCAAGGAACATTGCCTTTACATTACCTTGGAGTCCCTCTTATCTCAGGGAAGCTCTCTTATCAGCACTACCAACCACTAATTGACAAGATTGTGGCTCGCATCTCCTCTTGGAATGCGAAACTTCTATCTTTTGCTGGCAAGATTCAGTTGGTGATTTCTGTCTATTCAGTATTCAAAATTGTTGGGCCAATATATTCATTCTACCGTCTCGTGTCCTTAAAGCCATTGAACAACGATGTGCAGCTTTCCTATGGTCCAGTAACTCTTCTGCTCATAAAGCCAAAGTGGCTTGGACTGACCTCTCTCTACCTAGGCAAGAAGGCGGATTAGGAGTTGAACTACTAAAGGATTGGAATATGGCCCGTATCGCACGTAATCTATAGTATCTCCTTCTGCAGGCTGGTTCGTTGTGGGTAGCATGGGTTCGGACCTATTACCTTAAAGAAAGTAGTCTTTGGAGTATTCCAATTCCTGCCGACTGTTCTTGGAGCTTCCGGAAAATATTAAAACTTCGCACCCAATTTTCCAATGCTATTTGGCATATAATTGGAAATGGTTGTGATACTTTTTTCTGGTGGGACTCATGGCTTCCTAGAGGGTCGTTGTCCTCACTAATTACCCCTCGACTCATTGCAGGCTCAAAATGTAACGGCTCGGATAAAATTTATGTTTTTACCGGGACTGTAAAATGATTTGTACAGTAATTTACCTAATAAAATTAATCTTGGGTAATTATTTCAGGGTAAATTATGCTTTGGATTCTGAAACCGACCCTTACCCCACGTTCCCGATTTTTCTGCGGATTTTTCGTACCAGAGTTGGCATTTTTCGGGTCCAGGAATCTAAAGAAAAGTCAGGTTTAACCTCGAATTACCGGGCCGGAAATTAAGTCAAGTGGGTATAATAGAAATTTTCTGGTCTGGACGGGACACGACTACATGATTGAGTCACACAGCCGCCTCCCACTGTGAACCTGTGACTTACCTGTGAAGCCCGTGCTTCTCACTTGTTGCCTTCTGCCATTTCCTGCCTTTTTCCTCTACTACTGCTTCACTTGCAAAAGAAAGACCATTACCTGCAAAACAAAGAAAACACTGCTTTCACCTACAATCCACCCTCTGCAAACTTTCCCTCGCTTTAGTTCTGCAACTCCCTGCCACAACCCAATCATCAAGCCAACCAGAAAAGGAAAAAAAAAAGAAAAGAAAGAAAGAAAAAAACACATAACAACACACCACTGCCGCCACCTCACCACCACACACCGCCACCACCATCGTGACCAACCGCCACACCCAACCACCTTCTCCTTCCTTCTCCCCTCGCCGGTCGCCCTTCCTGCAGCTCACCTTCGCTGCCAAGTCGAGACGAGCTCGACAAGTGAGCTCGCCATTGTCGGCCTCCCTCGTCCGATCTCCTCCCTCACGCTCTCTCCGCCGTCGTGACAGCATCGACGCCGCCCTCCTCCCTTGCTTGCAACGACCACCGCAGCTGCAGCATGACGCCACCGCGCCTCGCCCTCTCCGTCGCGTCGCTACCTTCCCTTCCGCGTCGTCTGCCTGCGCCGTTGACGTCTCGCGCCGCCGCCTACCCTAGGTGAGGAAGACGACCCGCAAAGCGCTTGGGTCGAGGGTCTTGGGCACCCGGGTCGTGGGTCTTGGGTGCCTGGGCCTTAGACCTTGGGCCTAGGCTGTGAGTATGGGTTTTGGTTAGGGAGTGTTGGGCTGGTTGTGTGGGCTGTCTGTTGGGCTCGTTGCGTGGGCCTGCCAGGGCTCTATGCAGTGGGCTGGACAGTATTATTTGGCCCAGCCCAGATTAAAAAAAAACAGAAAACAGAAAAAAGAAAAAGAAAATATAATCTGGAAAAAATGGAAAAAAATATAATTATGGAAGGAAAATAATTCCGGGAAGGGAAATAATTTTGGAAAATAAGAAATAAAAATAATTGGTAGGAATTATATTTTTGGGAAAACTATATATGGTAAATAATAATTATTTTGGAGGAAAATAAATAAGGAAAGGGTATTATCAAGGTAATAAAATACCGGAATAATATCCGAGTATATGTATAGTATGGTATTTTGACACATGAATAATAAATGGTGAATGATGATGATAACGGGGTTTCACTGGGACGTAACGAATCAGTTTAGGTTTTATTTTACGGTATAGCATCATTTGCATTTATGTGCATCTTATGTGAGTATGTGTTATTATTTGCTATATAGGAGCTGACAACGAACAGTATCCCGAGGAACCGGAGCCGGGACAATTTGAGGACTTTCAGGAGTAGGAAAATCGGCTAAGGTGAGGATGGATAACCTTTGATATGTTGCACATGATACTGTGTTTGTTTTTTGTGATTATTTTGCCTGATTGAACTGCTGAGCCAATTGAGTCTGATTGTGGTATTATTGCTATGGTTGTTGATTTGTTGATTTTGGGATATACCGATATGATGATATAATTGGATAATTGGAAGTTGTGTTGACGACTTATTTGTCACTAGGAAAGTAGTGGTACGATTAGATGGTTAGAGACTGTTTTGTGGTGGCTATGATCTGGGTTACTTGTGATAAGCATGTCTATGCTTGGGATGTCTATCCCGTGATTATATTTTTGGGATGTCTATCCCTGGGATCTATATTTTTGGGATGTCGATTATAATTGGATAATTGGAAGTTGTGTTGACGACTTATTTGTCACTAGGAAAGTAGTGGTACGATTAGATGGTTAGAGACTGTTTTGTGGTGGCTATGATCTGGGTTACTTGTGATAAGCATGTCTATGCTTGGGATGTCTATCCCGTGATTATATTTTTGGGATGTCTATCCCTGGGATCTATATTTTTGGGATGTCGATTCTTGGGTTCTCTTGGAATGATCTAGCACCTGGAACACGTTAATAACCAGGTACGACCCTGGCTTGTCCAGTGACAGGGCCCCGAAAGATAAAATTGGTAATAGTAAATATTCTTTTGGTCTTGGCTCAGTTATTTTCTGGTTGTTTCACTGTTTTATCTTTTGCTGGAATTTTTCTTCGAAAGTATTGTGTTTGCCTGCATATTACTGTTTATCCTTCCTCGGTGAGCACTTCGGACTCACCCCTCGCCTGCGGGGTTTCATCCCGTAGGATGAGTTGCTCGTAGTACAGGTACGTGGTTCGGTCAGCTGCTGTTTCTGCTCCACCAATCCCCGGATCCATACCTCCGCTGCATCTCATTCTAAGTCTTTCGCTGCTTGTCTTTCTATTGTGTTGTTGCTGTTGGGGATATTTTCTGCTGCTGTTGTTGTTGTATTATATTTGTTGTTGTATCCTATGTCCTCTGCTGATGGTTAGATTGGAGTGTAATGGCTTGAATAATGGTCTCCGGGATTGGGTGACGGATATTGTATTTGGGAATTGCCTGTATTGTATTTTATATTATATGTCTGCTACTGTAGTAAGAATAGTTCCGGCACGTATTTACTGTGTACGGTAAATATGGGTCGGGGCGCTTCACAAAAATACCTTTACAAGCCAAGATTAGTTCTCTTATATCTAACAGCTCCTGGCAATGGTCTTCTTCTCGGCTGCCACTCTTACAACAGATTAAAGATGATGCTGCAATGATTATTCCTTCCCATAATTTTGATGAAATCCACTGGCTATTGTCCCCCTCTGGAATATTCACCGTGCGTAGTGCTTGGGAGAGTATTCGATGCAAAGCCAATCGTGTTGATTGGTTTAAGCTATTGTGGTCCACGGGGTATATCCCTAAACACAGCTTTATCACTTGGCTTGCAATCCTTGATCGCTTAGCCACACGATCTAGGCTCCAACGTTGGGGGATTGTGAGTAATGCTGTTTGTTTGTTCTGCCCTTATCCCAACGAAACTCGGGATCATTTGTATTTTGGTTTTCCTTATACTGCAGCTGTGTGGTCTCATTTACTCAAGTGTTCCTCAGTTTCAAAGCAAGTTGGAGCTTGGCCTGCGGAATTTCAGTGGGTGAAATCCCACCAGCAGAAGAAGACTATTAAATCTATGATTTTAAGAATTGTTTTGGTTGCCTGCGTCTATCATATTTGGAAGGAGCGAAACAGGCGTCATTTTAGCAATTGTTGTAGATCGGTGGATAGTTTAGTTTATGAAATTTATGCTGATGAATTTTTCCAAGGACTTACAGGCCTTAAGCCTCGTACTCTTTCTCTTGATATGCAGCAACAGTATGCCTACTGAGCATTCGGTTCACTACATCCTTTTGATGTACCATTTGTTAGGACTCTTCCTAACCCTGTTAATGCAATGAATTGATTTGTTTCTAAAAAAAAAAAATTCATGTGGCAACTTATGAGTGGTGCCATGTGGATTTTTAAAGGATAAAAATAGTAGACCCACATTTAAAAACTATCGTTCTACCACTCATATGTTGCCATGTGTCATCTCTGCCTAAGCAACTGCCCAAAGCATACGATTAGTACATATGTAAATTCCCAGGGGCAGATGTAGAAACTTTTTTTTTTAGGGAGGCCAAATCGTGCACTTTCTAAATTAATAAAGATTAAATTGGAATTGTTTGAGGAAAAATGGAAAGAAGATGAAAATAAAAAGCTAGGAATAAACCTTTGCACCCGAGGATAGACAAGCCTCTCTAAACTAGCTTATTTTTTTGGTATAAAAAGAAGCTTAAAGCATATTACATCAGAAATTCCCGAAGGGTCTGTGCTCCTGAGGCATCCAACAAGAGTTGGTTCATACAAAACAGTGGAAGAGTGGAAATTGAGACCATGGTAAAATCTAGGGATAGGCTTGATTTGGCAAGCATGTCAGCAACAATATTAGCCTCGAGGAAGCCATGTTGTATGACGACAGACCAAGGCCGGTTGAGCATCTCCCGTATGCACTTCATCAGAGGGACTCTATCAAAACTAGCTTATTTTAGTACCATATAAATGGATCCTAGGCCCCTCTTGCTCCCGATCCGCCCATATAAATACTCTAGGTATATAATTATTGGGTCAAAAAAAATTTAAGATACATAATTGGTACAAATTAAAGAATTAAGGAATGCTAACAATACTTGGTTAGTCCCAAGGATAGTGGCTTATTTTCCAGTAAAAAAATCGCACTAATAATCAAGTATTATTCGTAGGTCCAAATTGGCTTGGGGGTGGGGAATTAGCCTTTTTCACTTTATTGTTTATTTGGTGTCACTAGTGCCAAATCAACTTTGTATCAGAATTGGACAGTTAAGAACACACTTAAGTAAAGAGAGGAAGAGATTGACACACAAGATTTTAGAGTAGTTCTCCACACAGGAGTACGTCCACTACTCAAGGATTCCACCTTGAGATTTCTAAACCTTCACTGACCTTGGTTTTTACAGGATTAACCAATAACCTATAGTACAAGCTTTTACCCAGACTAAGCCTAGCCTCTCATACCCACAAAACTAATCCAAGCTTTGCTCTTGAGTTACCCAGTAAGATATCCCCTATCCTACCTCTCTCAATTGGTTTCTTCACAAGTCAAACCAACAAAGCCTATCTCTTACAAGTTTTTCCAATGTGCAACTTGCAAACCTTCTCTCAAAGCTAATCCTAACTTTGCTTATCACTAATCAGCACAAGATACTCATAACCTTGTCTAAGATATATCCCTCTCTCATTATATCATCAAGAGTGACTCAATCAAGAGATTTACAAGTAAAGCATAAGGATTTGTGAACACTCTCAAGCTTAAGAGGAGAGCTGCTAGTAATTTTTCACTTCTTTCTCCATTGGCAGCTCTTGTTCAACTCTTCAAATATGTTTCCTTCTATACAGGCAAGGGGAGGGGGGGGGGGGGGGGGGGGGCAAGATTCCCCCAAACATAACGGCAATTGTCACTATCAGTTGCATTGAGTTCTGGCATGAAAGGCACCAAAACGTTCAAATCCCTCAGTAGTCACTCTCACTCAGCACTTTTTTATGAGGATCATGGTTGTTGCTCACATGTTGATTTCATATGAACATTAAGAGAAGAAGCTACAACTCATTTGAATCATCCTGTGTATTTCTAGAAGTATAGAGTACTAGTTCCTTTGACTTTCTAGTAATGGTTAGCAAAACACAAAACACCAAAGAAAGCCAACTTTAATCTATCTCCTGTCGCTGTCAGATTTGGCATCAAAGACACTAAAAGCGTCCAACATGAGTTATTTATCATCATTAAGTTTTGTTAAGGAAAAATTCCAAAACAAGTTAGCAAGTTAGAAAGGCAAGATGCCCCCAAGCATAACGGCAATTGTCACTATCAGTTGCATTGAGTTCTGGCATGAAAGGCACCAAAACGTTCAAATTCCTCAGTAGTCACTCTCACTCAGCACTTTTTTATGAGGATCAAGGTTGTTGCTCACATGTTGATTTCATATGAACATTAAGAGAAGAAGCTACAACTCATTTGAATCATCCTGTGTATTTCTAGAAGTATAGAGTACTAGTTCCTTTGACTTTCTAGTAATGGTTAGCTTAACACAAAACACCAAAGAAAGCCAACTTTAATCTATCTCCTGTCGCTGTCAGATTTGGCATCAAAGACACTAAAAGCGTCCAACATGAGTTATTTATCATCATTAAGTTTTGTTAAGGAAAAATTCCAAAACAAGTTAGCAAGTTAGAAAGGCAAGATGCCCCCAAGCATAACGACAATTGTCACTATCAGTTGCATTGAGTTCTGGCATGAAAGGCACCAAAACGTTCAAATCCCTCAGTAGTCACTCTCACTCAGCACTTTTTATGAGGATCAAGGTTGTTGCTCACATGCTGATTTCATATGAACATTAAGAGAAGAAGCTACAACTCATTTGAATCATCCTGTGTATTTCTAGAAGTATAGAGTACTAGTTCCTTTGACTTTCTAGTAATGGGTTAGCTTAACACAAAACACCAAAGAAAGCCAACTTTAATCTACTCCTGTCGCTGTCAGATTTAGCATCAAAGACACTAAAAAAGCGTCCAACATGAGTTAATTATCATCATTAAGTTTTGTTAAGGAAAAATTCCAAAACAAATTAGCAAGTTAGAAAGGCAAGCTTTTCCCTTAAGCTGGGAGAGAGGTCCTTCTTATATCATTGCTCTCGCCGATCCTTGCTGATACCATGTCAGTATTCAAATTTCCATCTACCCTTTGTAAGCAAATTGATGGGAATATGGTCCGATTTCACTACAAATTTCCACCCCATTTAGCCATAGCCAAAATCTGAAGCAAACCTGTGGCTAAAGGCGTTTTGCCACAGCTCAGCCACAGGACTGCCACAAAGCCTTTTCGTAGCAAAAAAAATCCGTAGCAAATGAAAATTGACTGGCAATTCCGTGGCTAACAGGTTGAGACGGATTTGCCACAGAACAAAGCTGACGCAAACCCGTCTAAAAAGAGCAAGCAGGCCCCACCCCAAATAAACTGAATCGTGTGGAATTGCCGTGGCTAATTGGTTGAGACGGATTTGCCACAGATGGAAGCTGAGGCAAATCTTTATGAAAACCCTTTCAAATCCGTGGCAAACTTTAAATATTCCTTTTGTTGAGAGAAGCAAATCCGAAGAGATTCCGTGGCAAATCATAGCAATATAAATTAAAAAAAAAAAAACTCAGCAGGTAATGATCCCCAATTAATAATACAATTAATTCTGAATCTTTAATACTGATGAATTCTGAATTTGTCTAAGGTAAAGCGAAATCAAATATAAAACTTACATTTTATTGAATGAATTCACAATAAAATTACATTGTATAAATTTAAAAGATAAAACTTAATAGACATTCTATCTCGTCACAGATTAACAAAACAAAAACACAACCAAATGTTAATAAACTAAAAGTCAGCCGATCCTAAAATCCATCCTCCAATGCAAGATCCCTCTGCTTATGCAATTGAAGAGCTCACTGCACTGGCTCTGCACATAAACACAACTCCAACTAATTCCTAAAGTCTCGCCACCACAGCGTAGAAAGACCATCTTATTCTCAAGAAAATAGGAACAGAAGGAAAAAAGATGAACAGCAAGACCACAAAACACTTGGTAAAGAGTAAGGTACCAGAAGCAGTAGGGCAGTTCATTTTAGATGTTCTAGGCCCTGTGTGAATTAGATCCTGAAAAAAAAAATTAACGAGGATATCAAATTTTCTAAAGTAAAATACCAGATCTTTGAATATAGGGTTAGGCTTACGCTTGTGGTCCTGCCTCTATGGCTTCTTGATGCTGTGCTTGTGGGCCTTGTAGGACTGGTTGTGTGCTGCGTGTATCTTTGTCTTGGCCATCTCTGCAAAACAAAGCCACAGATAATTTGAAACACAAACATAAAAAAAAAATCACTTCAAGATGAAAACCCTTGTTGGGATCTAATTTGCCAGATTGGCAAAGAGAGAAGGAGAATGTTGGTGACGCATTCTTTTTGGTGGAGGTGTGGCAAGCCCGCTTGCTTCTTGATGCCGTTCTTGTAGACCTTGTAGGACAGGTTGTGTGCTCTGTGGTTCTTCGACTTGGCATCTCTGTCAAACAAAGCTACACACATAATTAGAAACACAAAACAAAGCCACACACATAATTAAAAAAACACAAACACGAGAAAATAATCATTTCGGGAAAAAAAAAACCAAGATCTAATTTCCAAGATTGAAAAAAAGGACATCGTTCTAGATTTAGAAGAAGAGAAAGGAGATCGTTGGACAAAGATTCAAACTTCAAGGCCGATAGCTTATGCGGCTTTACTGCAAAAACAATGAGGGTTTTCCTTCCGCAACAGAAAGAGAGGGAGGGAATTAGAGTTTGACAAAGCTGAAAGAGAATTTGGGAGAGAATTTAGGAGAGAGATAGAGTTTGAGATAAGAGTGAGAAGAAATGGCTGCACAAATGAGTGGTGAAGAGAGAGGAAGAGAAAATGAAGAATAATTATAGGCGGAAGGTGAGCAAGGGTTCGGGCGGCACTGAAACGACATCGTTTTTCTTTTAGAAACTGCGTCGTATTCACTCCAACCCTTCCTGTCAACAACCTTCTTCGTGTTTAACTAGCAAAACGCCCTGTCAACAACCTTATTATGTATAACCCTTTCTTTTTTATTAATATTTAAATAATTTATTAAAAAAATATCTTATATTTACTTATATAGTAGGTTATATTTTTTCCAATTAATATTCTAGCCTTATTACTAAATAGTATTACGTATGAATAAAAAAATAAATTTCTTCGACAAAAAAAAATAAATTTCAACTCATGAATGTTCCATATATACCTTGTTTATAAAATACTTCAAGTTAAGCACGTTTAATTCTAAAATATTTATGGAATGAGCTTAAGGTGCCAACTTTGTTAAAGTATTCTAATTAATACAGTCTTGTAATTATATAATTAAAAATATTTCTAACTATACAACCCCATTTTTACTTTATCTTAAAATTTTAATTAAGATATCGTCCAATTTTGTAACCTCATCTTTATACAGTCTCAAGATCTTTCATATTTGGATGTGGATTCGTTTTATGATAAAATTTAGATTCCTACTTCTAATAAGAAATTAATTATAAATAATATACATGTACTTGTAATATGTATTCTTGCTAAAAAAATGATTCTATATGATATACTTCTATCCATATTATTTGTAACAGCCCGGGTAAATTTTTGATTTTTACCGGGACTGTAGAAATTGTTTCACCGTGATTTACTGTTGAATTAATCTCGGGTAATTAATTCGAGGTAAATCGGTAGTCGTTTTTCGAAACCGAGAGTTTTCCCCCGCTCGTGATTTTCCCGTGAATTTTTCGGAACTAAGTTGGTATTTTTCGGGTTTCGGAATTTCTCGGAAAATCACACCGGAAAATAACTAAGGAGGTATCTGTTATTTTCTGGTCCGGATCGGATTCGCCTGTAATGCAGACGAACTGCATTATTGTTAATCACATGATTAACAGTAATCCACCGTTTATTTATGGAAGAAAGCAGAAGAAGGAGAGGAAAGGAAGAAGAGAGGAAGAAGAGAAGAAAAAAGAAAAGAGAGAAAAAGAGAGAAAAAGAAAAGAGAGAAAAAAAGAAAAAGAGAGGAAAAGAAAAAAAAAGGGAAAAAAATAAAACAGCAAATGAAAAAAAAAAGAAGGAAGAAGAAATTGAAAGAAAAATAGAAAG
>JAKUCV010003518.1:75514-151523 GCA_028386065.3 Turnera subulata | reverse complement strand
ATGGTTAGAGACTGTTTTGTGGTGGCCATGATCTGGGTTCGTGTGATAAGCATGTCTATGCTTGGGATGTCTATCCCGGTTTGTTATTTTTGGGATGTCTATCCCTGGGTTCTTTTTGATCTGGCACCAGGAACAGGTTGATAACCTGGTACGACCCTAGCTTATCCGTGACAGGGCCCGGAAAGATAAAATTGGATAATTGGATTTTGTTTGAGTCTTTTGGGTCGGTTTTCACTTATTTTTGGCCTTGAGTAACTTTAGTGTCCATATTGATGGTCTTTCCATTGTCGTGAGCACTTCGGACTCACCCCTCACCTGCGGGCTTTCATCCCGTAGGATGAGTTGTTTCATGTACAGGTTTGGTGCATTCCAGACAGGCTGCGGCGTTACCCCATGGACGGGCTTGGATCCATAGTTTGCATGTGTCGCATACAGTGTTAGTGAGTTTAAGTCTTCCGCTGTGCACTGTTGTTATATTTATTGGGCCAATGGGCCGGTATTGTTATTTACGATGTTTACTATTTTGGGCCGTTGGGCCGAGATATTCTTTTATACACTGTATGCTGGGCCTTGATTGGTCGGGTCGTCACAGTTTCGGCCTGTATTTACTGTGTACGGTAAATTCGGGTCGGGGCGTTTCAGTATGTGCGTAATCTTGTTGATAGTCTAGCATCCATAGGTAGGTACATCTCTGAGGATGACTTGGTTATGCAGAATCTTGATGGTGTTCCCAGTGAATATTCTGATATTGTTACTCTCATGACTTCTTGATTCCCTCTTCCCACTTATCTTGAATTGCGTTCATACTTTCTTGCTTAGGAGTCTCGTTTAGACAAACATCGTCTTGTTCCCCCTTCTTCAGATACTAATCATGCTCTCTTTACTCAAACCAAGGGTCAAGGTCGTGGCTATAACAAAAATTTTCGTGGCAATAATAAACAGCGTGGTGGTCGGTCATTTTCTTCTTCTTTTTCTTCTTATCGTGGCTCCAATGAGCCTCGGTTCTCCTCTTCTTGTCCTTTTGTTCCTCCTCGTCCATCCTTTGACCCTACTGTATCTCGTCCAATTCTACTTCACCTTCTTTTTCTTCCTCCTCCTCTGTCCTGGGTCCTGGTTTGATCCGTTGTCAGTTTTGTGGCGGCATGAATCACACTACGAAACATTGTCCCTAAAATGCAACTATCTTACAGAATGTAAACAGGCAAATCGAGATAGTGATTGGCAACATGCCATGAAAGTTGAGTATCAGGCTCTGGTCAATCAAAACACATAAGACTCTTGTACCCAGGCCTCTGAGAGCAAACATGGTGGGTTCTAAATGGATGTACCGGCGAAAGTATAAGTGTGATGATTCTTTGGAACGGTACAAGGCCCATTTAGTTGCTCAGGGTTACAGTCAGAAGGCCAGGAAAGACTATGATGAGACTTACAGTCCGGTTGTCAAACCGGCTACAATACGGTTTGTTCTTAGTCTCGCCCTTTCTAAGGGTTGGCAAATCCGCGAACTTGACATTAAGAATGCTTTTCTTAACAGACATTTGAAGGAAACTTTGTACATGCAATAACCCCAAGGTTTTCTTGATCCAATTTACCCTGATCATGTTTCCCGTCTTATCAAAGCGTTGTATAGTCGGAAACAAGCACTCCGTGCTTGGTATCAACGTGTTGCTACTTTCTTACTTGGTCAAGGTTTTTCAATTAGTTCTGCTGATGCCTCTCTATTTACTTATCACTCAGCTAAGGACAGTGCTGCTCTCTTACTCTATGTTGATGACATCATACTAATAGCCTCTTGTTCTTCAATTTTGGCCTGATTACTCTCCATTCTTCAGGCTAAGTTTCAGATGACAGACCTTGGAGATCTTCATTACTTTCTTGGTATTCAGGTACATCGTTCCATAGATGGCCTTTTTATCCATCAGCGACCCTATCTCAGCACTCTTCTGGAAAACGTAGGTTTAGCAGATGCTTCGCCTGCACCCATGCCATTGCAACCCAAACAAACTCTCTCCCTCACAAATGGTGTATTATTGCCTAGCACAAAACAACAACAGTAAAGTCGTCTTGTTGGTGCATTGCAGTACATCACTTTTACTCGACCTGACATCACATATGCAGTCAATTCTGTTTGTCAGTATATGCATGCCCCAACCACAAGTCATTGGCAAGCACTTAAACATCTGCTGCGGTATCTCAAAGGTAAGATTGATTTTGGATTTCTTCTTCAGCCAACTTCACTATCCTCTTTGGTTGCTTTCTGCGATGCTGATTGGGCTGGTTGTTTGGATACAAGACAATCTACTACTAGTTACATTATTTATTTTGGCACCAATCTAATTGCTTGGTCTACAAAAAAACGACATAGAGTCTCACGTAGTAGTGCAGAATCAGAATATCGAGCCTTGGCTAGTGTTGTTGCAGAGCTTTGTTGGTTTAGGTCTGTTCTATGTGATCTTCATCTCACTCCGAAGCTGCCAATTCCGGTTCAATGTGATAATCTTTCCACGACTTATATTGCTAACAATCCTATTGCGCACCAAACATTTGGAAGTTGACTTACATTTTGTTCGTGAAAACGTTAAACACGTGGTGTTATATTTGTGCTCCATATTGATAACTCCAACCAGCAAGCTGACATTTTCACTGAGTCTTTGGGCACTCATGCTTTTCAGCGAGCTTTACTTTCACAATCCTAGCTCACATTAAGGGGGAATGATAAGAGATAACATTTCTATCTTGTTTGATTAGTTGTATTCTATCATGTAAACTACACACTACTAACATAATGTGTTAATATAACGTGTGGTCATCAGTGTGAGGGTGACTGATTGCTCAACTCTTTAGTATACATCTTGATAAGTTCATAAAAAAATGTTGAATTCTTGTAAGTTCATAAACTTTTGTGTATACATCTTGATTTTGGCGATGCCATTCACAAGAACCTACCTTAACACAACACCACTGAAACTGAGCCTGAAGGTTAGCACCTATTGTGCCCTCACTCAAACAGAAAAAGCTCCAACTTATTAGTTATGGGCAACATTCAACAGGCTTTGCACCTTTTCTTTGGACAGAGCCTTTAAGAAAGTAGATAACGGCAATTCTGGGTTTACAGAAAATCACTTTGCTCTGATTTTTCTTTTGTGGAAGAACAGGGTAGCACTTTGCTTCCTTGGGTCCATCACAGAGTTCATTAGGACCATTAGTTCATTGGGACCATTAGTCTGTGATATTGATATATAACATTATTTAGAAATTAACATTTTCCTATTTCTTAAAAAAATAAATTTGACGGTCGAAATATAATCTTTTATATATGCGCATTCTCACAATAGGCTTCATTTTTTCCCTTGCTTTTCATGTTTTTCACTTAACTAGCATTTTGTGATCTATGTCACTGGTTTTACTAACTTTTCAATCATTTTCTAACCAATACGTTGGTTGGCAATATTTGGATTTCAAAAGTGAAAATTTAGACTCGAAATGCAATCTAACTAATCAAAATCCTATTAAGTCTGTAACTATAGAAATTGGACCAATGATCCTCCTGGAATTATTCTTAATTTCACCTCAAACTACTGTTTCGATTTCAATAAGTTTTTTTTTTTGTCGCAAAAGAGGAAAACTGTAGCATCCTCGAAAAGGAAAACTATAGAAATTGGATAGGAATTCTTTTTATGGGACCTAATTATGTTAATAAAATATTCTTGAGGGTTCCCTCTTTGCTTTAGGTTTATTTATTTCTCCAATTTACCTTCCTTCTCCTTCTCCTCCTCGTAGTGTATATTTTGTTTCTTAAATTATCATGTATTTTTTAGAAAGTAAATCTACACCTTATATATACTTAAATGGTCTCTAATTATTCCTAATATAATCAAATCTAAATCTAATATTAAATTTATAACTAATCAAATCCCCAACCATATATAAAATTTGTGGCACCAATAATCCCCCTTGAATTACTCTTAATTTCACATGCTAAGTCGATTACTATAAGTTCCTTTTTATATGTGGCAAAAGATCTAGGATGTGTGGTCAACAAAGCAGTGTTATCAGAATCAGACCAGACACGGACTTAGAAAAAGTCATGAATCTTGGTTTATCTGTCGGACTCGATTCGAAGTGGAGGTTCAATATAATTGAACCGGCATGATAATTATTAGAAATTAATATTTAATAATATATGTATATTCATATATATATATATAAACTAAAAATAAATATAAATTCTAAAAATAAATTTCATTGAAAAATACTATTTTCTAGTGAAAATAGGAAAAAAATTTCAGCATAATTATGATTTAAAAATGACCCAAACCGGTTACCGGTTCAACCAGGTCATTAAAGACCGGCCGACTCATCCGTTTTTTATGGTCAATATCTTTTCCAGACCAACTATCCTAAAAATCCAGTATGACTTCCGAATAACGGTCTGACCAGTTGAACTAGCCAGCCCGGTCTGGTTCTGATATCGTTGATTAAAAGTGTGAAAATTATAGCATCCTCAGAAACAAATTGTACATATACCGTGCTAGTGGTGCCTATAGATTTGTAAGTATCCAAAAGCATAAAAAGTACCTAGTATACTAAGTTATTATCATTTTAAAAAGAGAAATTTCCAATATTTACACTATAGAGGTTAGACATCTTAACAAGAACAAAATCATTAAGTTAATCCCTTAATAAATGGACCATAATAGTAATTGGAGCAATCAAAATCGTTTCCTATATGGTATCGGGAGCTTTACCCCAAATACAGTGGCGGACTCAGAAAAGTATTCTTGGAAGATCAAAAAGATAAAATGAATCCAAATTCACTTTACAGCCTCTACCACCACGACAAATACCATTTTATATAAAGATATATATTAAAAATAGCTAATAATAAAAATTTTAGGAGGCTAGGACACCCACTTGCCCCCCTTATGCCAGCCCCAACCCAAATAATCTAGATCCAGATCACATCTGGTTGTTGTAGAGCTGTCAAACTCTTAGTAAAGAGAAATGGTTCTCTATTCTCATTAATTAAGAAGATAATAGATTGTGTTTCAAAATTTTATTTGAATGAAATTGTTTTTTTTTTTGGGTATAAACGGGGGCCTAGCCCAAGCTACATGAAATTAAATCAAACAATCGGAGGTTGTGTAACCAACCCCGATTTGTCCAGATGATAAAGAGCAAAACAAAAATCAGGAACTTGAAAGTAAACATGCGCATCAACAGCACTGTTCGTCGCCGTAGTAGCCAACCTATCAGCTAGACCATTGCACTCCCGATAAATATGTCGAATCTCCACCTCCCATTGACGTTGGAGCATAAGCTTTATACGTAGAAGTAAGGCATCATGACGAACGGTTGTAGCACCCTGTAACACCTGATATAAAACATGTGAATCAATCTCCAAAACCAGCCGACGGATGCCTTGCTCCCACGCATAAGAAAGACCCAGATACACTGCCCATTTTTCCGCCTTAAAAGCAGAACAGGACCCCAGCCTCGACTGAAAACCAAAACACCACGACCCCTCGGCATCACGGCACACACCACCGGCTCCTGCTACCTGTGAATTACCCCTACAAGAGCCATCAGTATTTAATTTAAACCATTGTGGCGGCGGAGGCTTCCATCCAACCCGTCTATCCTGCCGCCTTGCATTTATATTCAAAGACGCAACGGACACCCTCAACTGAAGGATCTCCTGTACAACAGACCATATTTCTGATATCGAAAAGAAACCAATACCTTGACGATCAAACGTCCAAGCATTCCTCCAACCCCATATCTTCCATAGTGCAACACCAAAGATAATGTGCCAATTTGCCACACCAGGCATACAGAAAGACTTGGCCAGGTTGCGCCCCAACCAATTAGAAAAATATCCCATTTGAAATTGTCGCCATTGCTCCCTAGGTACTAACTTGCGCCACACCCGTTGTGCTCTCCAGCAGTCCCTAAAAAGATGCAACATATTCTCTGCCATTCCCGTACAAGCCTGACAGAGTGGTGTAACCGTCAATTTCCGACGGCATCTCATCTCGTTTGTAAGAAGTTTACCGTGAACCACCAGCCAAAGAAAAGAACGAATACGTTGTGGCCCCAGCCAATGCCAAACGGACTTCCATATAACATTGAGAGGATCCCAGGTAGCTTTAGCCAATAGCATATAGGCCGATTTAGTAGAAAAGAATCCCGAAGATGACTCGCCCCAAGATAATGAGTCGACTTGGCCTGTCATAGGAGGCGGCATTGTTGCCACCTTGAGGAGGTACTCCTCTGGTAATAAATCCGAAAAAAGATCCCAGCGCCACCCACCAGAAGGGGTACTGAATCTCTTCACCGGCCAATTTAACTGCTCACATGGAATAGGATTGCAAGCCATAGAAATAAGTGGCCCATCACACTCATCAACCCATCTTTCCTTCCAAAACAAAATACTGGAACCATCCCCCACATGCCATTGGACCCCTTGTAGAGTAATCGGCCACACCTTGGATAATGCTCGCCATAATGGGGATTGATCTTTGCGATCATTGAGTAAGACACGATCACCCCGAATCATTAAATATTTCGCTGTAAGCATTTCGAACCATAAGCCCGCTTCCTGGGAGATCAACTTCCAACAAAGTTTCATCAATAAAGCATCATTGAATACGGCAAGCTCCTTAAGTCCTACACCTCCCGAAACCTTAGGCTGACACACCGTTTTCCAATTGATTAAATGAATTTTTCTTTCCTCAGGACGATCTCCCCATATGAAATTCCTGCACAACCTCTCAATCTCCTGACAAATACGGATAGGGAGTTTCGCCGATTGCATGGTGAAGATTGGAAGAGCACTTAACACCGATTGACAAAGTGTAATTCGTCCAGCAAGTGAGAGCTGGTTCACCTTCCAACCTGCCAAACGACACTTGACAGCATCCACCAAGTGACTATATGTGCGATTTGTGATGCGACCAGCATATAACGGCACTCCTAGATACATTCCCAAATCATCAGTAACCTCAAACCCACTGAGCCGAGTGATCTCCTTACGTACATCATCCGATACATTCCGGGAAAAGTAGAGGCGAGTTTTGGTAATGCTCACCTTTTGTCCAGAACAAGCACAGAATGTATCTAGACAGGCCTGAATAATTCTGAGTTGATCCACTGAAGCTTCAGCAAACAAAATCATATCATCTGCAAACAGTAGATGAGAGATACGGGGTCTCCCTCTACTCGCCATAATTGGTTTCCAAGACCCCTCCACAATGGCCTGAGATACTAAGTGTGAAAATCTTTCCAAACATAAGACAAATAAATAAGGAGACAAAGGATCCCCCTGACGTACACCTCGCGATGGTTGGAAAGACTCTGTTGGCGTACCATCCCACAGAACCCTCATCCCAACGGAAGATACACATTGCATAATTAGAGAATTTAGTTGCATAGGAAAACCACACTCTGACAGAGTATCCACCAAAAACTGCCAATCCACCCGGTCATACGCCTTCTCGAGGTCTACCTTGATAGCCATGAATCCAGTAGACGTGCGCATGGTACGCATAGTATAAATTAACTCTTGCGCCACAACAATATTATCAATAATTTGTCTCCCTGGAACAAAGCTACACTGATAAGGGCCAATCAACAACGGAAGCACCCCTTTAATCCTGTTCACAATGACCTTGGTCACAATTTTAAACAACACATTGCACAATCCAATAGGACGAAATTGTGCAACTGTCTCTGGAGTCTCAACCTTAGGTAGTAGGACAAGAAAGACCTGGTTGATATCTGATATAGGAGAGGTCCCAGCAAACACCTGTTGAACAAACTTGACCACATCAGATCCCACCACTTCCCATTGATTTTGATAAAAACAAGCCTGATAACCATCAGGCCCTGGGGCCTTAAACGCACCCATTTGGAAAACCGCCTGTCTAATTTCCACGGGGGAGACTGGAGCTAACAACTGTCCAACACTCCCCGCGTCAATCAGCGGAAATCGTCCTGGCAAAGGCATATGGGAACTAAGAGTCACATCCCTTGTAAAAAGTGACTTATAAAACTGCATCGTCAACTCACGCAATTCATTCGGATCAGAAACCCACTCCCCAGCCGAATTCTTCAACTGCAAAACTTTATTCTTTCTCCTTCGAATCATAGTACTTGCATGAAAGTACTTTGTATTCCGATCACCATGTTCCAGCCAACGTGCCCTGGACTTCTGATACCATAGCACTTCCTCCTGCCGAAGGACCTGATTATACTCCGTCGTTAGCTCCCTTTCAAGTTTAAGCAAAAAAGGGTTACTACAAACAGAAATCGCTCTTTGGACACCAGTTAATCGGGCTAGTAACTTCCTCTTGCGCTCAAAGATATTTCCAAAGACTTGCTTATTCCAAACACACAACTTCTCAGATAAATGGTGCAATTTGGAGGGAATTGGATCAGATACTCGCCAATTAGCTGCCACAAAATTATTAAACTCATCATGCGTTGTCCAAGCATATTCAAATCTGAAGGGTCGCTGACCAGCAGTTGTAGCCCGCACTACTGGAAATAGAGAAATAGGATGATGATCAGATCGAGCTCTAGACAAATGTCGGACAGAAGCCTGTGGAAATCGTTGTAGCCAAGCCACATTGGTAAGCACCCTATCAAGTCGTTCATAGATACGCCCCTGTTCGTGTGCCGGACCACGCAAAGTGAACTTAGGTCCCGTGAATCCCAGATCTACCAGCCCACAACCATCAACCCAATCCTTAAACTTCATACACCGCTGGACGTTCGCTGGAGCTCCGCCTTGTTTCTCCGCCGATGCCATGATTTCATTGAAATCCCCCATTAGCGCCCATGGTCCCTGGACCGTCGAGGCGAGTTGCGCAACCTGTGTAAAACACTCCTGTTTAAGAAGTGGATTAGGATTGAAGTATATGGCAGAACTCTCACCCTCTCTCCTCCATTCTTCCAAAGGACCCATAAACCCCCAGAAAATCCAGAAGCATCCACCTTAAAATAGTTATCAAAACCCCAAGAACGGATTGTCGAATCCGCTCTGGTACCACTCACACGCGGTTCTGCTATCACCACCATTTGAATATGATGGAGCCTAACCAAATCCAACACTGCAGTTTTAGCCGAGGAACTTGCAGCCCCTCGAATATTCCAGTATAGAGTTCGCATAAAATAAGAAATAGATAGGCCATAGAACTCCATACGGAGTAACAAAATTACATCAACATGGGCTGCGATGAGCCCCCACCATTGGACTTACCACCCCCATGACCTCCACCTGGGCCAACCACCTGTTGGTGTGCAATGCATAACTCATCCTCGCGACCTGAAGTCATGGATACGCCCTGGACTTCAATCATTGGATCCGGCGGTTTCGGAGGTTGGGACGTGTGCCCCATCGGCGGTACAGACAAAACTTGCCGAGCACCCATAGACACAGCAACGGATTGTTGTGCTCCCATAGGGCCTTGTACAACCTCCATCATAATAACATCTGTTCCCATCCTCCCCGGAGCGTCAATCGAAGGTCTATTCAGTGTAGCCTGCTGCATGACCACAGACCCTCCAACAACATTATTATTTACCTCCTTAGCTCGTGATGGTTCATCCTGAATAGCCACCTCCTTCGGCCGATAAACTGGAACCTTGGTAGAAGACTTGGAGACCTCCTTCGTAGACAGTCCATGTGGCTGAGATACCCGAACTTCAGCACCCGACCCAGACACTATCTCAGGCTCCTGATGATCACTAAGAATGGCAAATCGAGACCCACTTGGCCCCGACGGCTGTCCGCCACTCAACTTCCTAGAAGGATCCCCCGTTGCCGATTTAGGTCGACCTCGACGTTTCTTCTGTGCCAGCATCCAAGGGCCATGATTAGAGACTAATTCCGGCCGATCCTCCACTTCAGCTTTCTCCGGTTCCGGTTCATTCATGGATAATCCACCTCCGTCATTAGCCATCTCCATCCCTTCCTCATGCAGCGGGTTATTCATACATTTATCTAAGGTGTGGCCATAGTGTCCACACATAAAACACACAGTATCCAACCCTTCATACACAATCCTCCACACTCTACGCTTGAGGCAAAATTTAGAAACTAAAGGCTTGGTGAGATCAACCTCCACACAAACCCTAGCATACTTACCCTTGGAAGACTTTAAGGTTACTTCATCCACTTTAATTGGACGTCCTGCACGCCTGGCAACACGGAGTAGGATATCGCGGTCATAAAACTCATGATATAGCTTTGGGAGTTGGATCCACACTATAGCCTTGTCAATCACAGCCTCATCAGGGTCAAAGCATGGCTGCCACCTACGTACCGTAAGAACATGGTCTGCCACCAACCAAGGTCCATCATAGAGAACCCGATTATAGTCATACTCCGTGTTGAATTGCAACAAGTAGAAATCATTACCCATGTCCGCCATGATTATTTCCCCTCTAGGCTTCCACTGATACATCAGGGACCGATGTAGGAATCGATACCCCACACGCTTACCTAATAGTTTCACGATTAGCGTATTTTTCCAACGTTGGTAAATACGTTTCTTATCAGCGGACGAGAGTAAAATAGTTGGACAATATGGGTCCTCATCATCCTCATCCTCAGGATCAGATTCCTCCGACCAGTAATCATCCCCGTCATCCACAGGAATATCCTCCATACCTTCCGTCTTTGACCGCCCAGATAACATAGACTTGTAGGAGATCTTCCTACGTGGTTCATCCGATGGCAAACGCTCATCCTCCACACTCATCCCCGTCACCTCGCTCCCCTCTCCTGTTCGTTTAGCTTTCTTAGTATTCCGTTCCTGTTGATCTGTCTCCTCCACCGAGAGTGCATCCGCATCAGAAGTTGTCGAGCTAGTCACCGCGGCCATGGCCACAGCGGCGAAAACGCGTGTGTTTCGTGGCTCCGAAGATATCGGAGCAAAAGTTAGGGCACATTTGAATGAAATTGTTGCTTTCTTATAAGTTAAAGTAGTTGTATTTTGCGAAAAAAAAAAAGTAGTAGTATATTTTATGTTAAGCTTGACAATTATATTTATTCTTTTCAATAAATCAATACTAATTACTTTTATAAAATGTGGACTAATGACTTGATTTGACTGTTGTTTCTTATTCGACGGATATGCTTTATTAATTAAAGCACGATCCAATAGATTTCATCTCCCTTATTCAAATATAGAAACCCAAATCCAATCTCTACTAGTTTATCGACACACTTTATTTGAATTGAAAACTAACCTAAAGAGAGTTGTTTTTAGAAAGTTTTTTATGGTTGCCCCCATTCAAGCCTTGTCTTGATTAATTTAGATTCGCACCGAGCTACATACCTAATTTTGATAGGTGAAACTTTCAGAAATTTTGTACATGCATAAGGAATCGAACTCCAAAGAATGAAGTCGCTTACTAGTTGGAACGACCACCCATTGGTGCAAACCTAGAAATTTCAGTTCCAATATCTAACCCTCTGTCGAACTTTTTTATTGAGTGAGGTCCGACTGTTAGCAAGTTTGTTTGAGGTGTGTCAGTTTGTTTTTGTATTTCGCGAGGATAATCTAGTTGTGGATACTCTCAAAAGGTGCTCTCCATGGTTCTTTTGGTTGTGTCTTCCTTCCTTCTCCTTTGTCTACTTCTAAACGTATATTGCAAGATGACTTGTGTTCATACGGGATGTCCATTAATTGAAGTAATCTAATGCTCGCCTTATTACAAAAAAAAGTTTAATGCTTTTATATTCAACTTTAAATGTAACACGAGTGTTAATTTTGTCCAAGACAGTATGAACCAAAAAATTATGCATCTTTAGGACTCGGTTTTGAGTCCCGGCGCTTGCGGTAAAGCCCCATAGTGTGATGGGGCTAAATATGGCCTTCTACACGGTGGGGTGGTGGTCATTCAGTCCGATGACTCCTCGACACTATGACGCGTAGCAGGCGAGGGTATCCGCTGGTGTCTCGGTGGACGGTCTCTCTTATGAGGAGGGTTTAATGGCAGGATGTAACCGGTATTGGTCAGGGCCTAGACGGACGGAGTGATGATGACACCTTTTTTTCGCAAAAAAAAACACAATCGCATCTAATTAATTGGAATCGATGTATGTTCTTATCCATACAAGGAAACGAGAACCCAAATCGATGTTATAAGGGTTTATAATATTATAGTGACTCGGAAAATTATAATAGATCTCATCTCATCTTTGTACCCAACGTACGCACGTTAGAGGATAGAGAGCATCCTAATTCTTAATTTACAAAACTTTTTTCTCTTTTTGAGTGAAATCTCCAAAAAGCTCTCTCTATGTTCTCCCTCTCCTTCTCTCTCTCAACTTTATAGAAAGATGATGAATTTGAATCTCCGGATAGATTTAGCATAAACCAGAAATGGAGATTAACTGAATAAAAAAGATTTTTCAAATCTTGCTTGCCTATGATGAAATGAAATGAATGGTAAGATAAGCATCAAATTTAGCAGATTAATTTTAACCCCTAACAAAGAAAGATATCATTAAAAATGTTTGTTTGCGTTTTTTGATAATGAGAGAGAAGAAATCATAGATAACGCGAGGGATAAAGCAAAATTCCCATACAATGGCGTTCATTTTAGAAAATAATACCCTACAATTTTATCATAATAGATAGAATAGATAGAGATAATACCCTAAAATAATACCCTAAAATTCCTGTATAATTGTATCTCTTACATCTCACGTGCATGAAAACTAGTAGATATGGATAGATAGATAGAGATTTATACCAGACCTAATAAATAGCATGACATAATAAATAGCATTTGCTAAGAATTATATATTCAAAAATAGGAATACTAATTATTAATCTTATATGTATAGATATAGATAGATAGATAGAGATTTATACCAGACCTATTTGTTTTTTTGTTAGACCTACAATTCTAACTTTTTTTTTATATATACACTACAACTACAATTCTAATTAACCAAAGGTGGAACGATGGCGGGCGTATCATATATATATTATCTTTCGATGTACCAAATTTCTACTGAAAACACTAAAAATTAGCATTTAAAATTACTCAATTTTTTTAAAAAAATAATTATCTACTCATTCCTTATTTTCCCTGTTTCCTTCCTCATTTCTTATAATTATGACCTTTGTAAAGTTCAAATTGGCATACACAATTTTTTTTGGAAGTCGGCATGACAAAAAGAATTAAAAAGTTGATTTATTGAGTATGAGAAATTTTAAAATTGTCATGACGGAAAGAATTTTTTTAGAAAAAATTATTTGGAAGTGGTTATAGTGTTTTACTTGGAAAGTATCTCTTAAATAAAGAACTTAATTGACAGAAAAATTTAAAAAAAAAAACTTGATTAACGATTTTCTTTCGGATTGGGCATGACATAATAAATAGCATTTGTTAAGAATTATATATTTTCTAGAATTAGTTTTTGAATAGAAATAGGAATACTAATTATTAATCTTATATATATAGATATAGATAGATAGATAGAGATTTATACCAGACCTTTTTGTTTTTTTGTTAGACCTATAATTCTAACTTTTTTTATATATACACTACAACTACAATTCTAATTAACGGAAGGTGGAACGATGGAGGGCGCAGCAGAAAAGAGAAGACAGCAAAACCATCTGCCAAGAGAAATCATTGAGGAAATCCTGATACACTTACCAGCCAGATCTCTCCTACGTTTCAGGAGCCTGTCCCGTGAATGGCACTTTGAGATCGGCAGCAGCAGATTCGTTTCCAGACACACTTCTACTGTGTTCTCCAAGGATAATATCAGTAATAACACGACAAGGTCTGTGTTCCAACCGTGGTCGATTAATGGTGTTAGGAACAACCAATCCTTCTTCGTAGTAAACAACGTGGAGGGTAATGAGGACTCTCCTCCATTAATCGAAAAGTTTGATTGTCCTGTGGAACTAAAAGTGACACCGCGGGAATATGATGTTGTTGTTGGTTGTTGCAATGGTCTGCTATGTCTACAAAGAAAATTCACTCATGGCACCGAGTTTATACTGTGGAATCCAATCCTGAATAAGCATGTCACTCTTCCCCGTCCTCCTCCTATGGTTTTAAGAAGCTACACTCTGGATCCAGTTGGGTTTTGGTTTGACGCCAAGACAAGCGACTATAAGCTGCTATGGATTGTGCTTCCAGTGCCAAATAATTGGGTAGAAACTCAGGATCAGGATCCTGAACCTGTGGTGCAACTTCACGAGCTGAGTAGACACGCTTGGAGGAATATTGCTGGCCACAGTCTTCCTTCTTCGCTTTCCACGGAAAAAGAATCTCTTTTCTTCAATGATTGTCTACATTGGCTCCCTACATACCCGTGTGCTATACTTTCGTTTGATACCATGAAAGAATCATTTAGGGAGATAGAGTTGCCACGGGACCTTGCTTTCGCGCTTATGTTGCGGTTGGTAGTATGTGGAGGACAACTCTCCTTGGTTGACCAACATTATACTGGTGATGATAATGACCGTGGATTCCATATTTGGATCATGAAAGAATATGGTGCACCGGAATCGTCGTGGTTTAAATGGAGGACTATCATTATAGCAGGAGCTGGAGGAACGCCTGGGGCACTAGAATTCTTGAATACAACAAAGTTTCTATTCGTTGTTCATAAAAAGGGCCTCGGTCTGTATGATGTTGAGATTGGAAAAATGGTCCATGTGTTTGCTTGGGAAAGCTGTATGGGGTTTAGTTACACGGAGACTTTAGCTTTGCTCAATCATCTCAGTTAATTCTTGTACACTTTTGCTTAGTTGTCATCTCATCTCCAATTTTTTCCTTATACTCTTTTCGTCTCTAGTATTTTGTCATGTTTTGTTATCAAGTTATATATATAGAAGTTTTGCCTCCCACCCAGTACATGCTCTCGCAGTATTTGATGTTTGGACCTTATTTTTCAGAACTTGGCTTGAATTAAAACATGTGTTCTTGCGGATGAAACCCAACAACATCACAGTATTTCATAGACATTTTTAAAAATTTTTGAAAACTTTTTTTTCCGTATAATACATTGGTAAACACACACACGAGACCAGATCGACGTGGCCTGCCTTGGACACAGCCTTAGTGCCACTGTGCTACTGAGGTGCTGGCTTAAAATACTATTGAATAATCCATTCTAATAAAATTTTTAAAAATTTTAAAAGCTATGAAATAATTCATTCTAAAATTATATGAATATTTTTAGTAGTTTAATAAAAAAATTTTAAAAACAACATAATGATTTATTTCAGTATTCTATGAAAAATTCAATACTTCACAGCAAAATTTTAAAATTTTAAAAAATATAGAATAATTTATTCAAATGTTGTATAAATTTTTTATTATTTTAGTATAAAAATTATAAAATTTGAAAATTATAATTGAATAATATTATAAAAATTATAAGTTTGTTTGAGGTGTGTCAGTTTGTTTTTGTATTTCGCGAGGGTAATCTAGTTGTGGATACTCTCAAAAGGTGCTCTCCATGGTTCTTTTGGTTGTGTCTTCCTTCCTTCTCCTTTGTCTACTTCTAAACGTATATTGCAAGATGACTTGTGTTCATACGGGATGTCCATTAATTGAAGTAATCTAATGCTCGCCTTATTACCAAAAAAAAGTTTAATGCTTTTATATTCAACTTTAAATGTAACACGAGTGTTAATTTTGTCCAAGACAGTATGAACCAAAAAATTATGCATCTTTAGGACTCGGTTTCGAGTCCCGGCGCTTGCAGTAAAGCCCCATAGTGTGATGGGGCTAAATATGGCCTTCTACACGGTGGGGTGGTGGTCATTCAGTCCGATGACTCCTCGACACTATGACGCGTAGCAGGCGAGGGTATCCGCTGGTGTCTCGGTGGACGGTCTCTCTTATGAGGAGGGTTTAATGGCAGGATGTAACCGGTATTGGTCAGGGCCTAGACGGACGGAGTGATGATGACACCTTTTTTTCGCAAAAAAAAACACAATCGCATCTAATTAATTGGAATCGATGTATGTTCTTATCCATACAAGGAAACGAGAACCCAAATCGATGTTATAAGGGTTTATAATATTATAGTGACTCGGAAAATTATAATAGATCTCATCTCATCTTTGTACCCAACGTACGCACGTTAGAGGATAGAGAGCATCCTAATTCTTAATTTACAAAACTTTTTTCTCTTTTTGAGTGAAAACTCCAAAAAGCTCTCTCTATGTTCTCCCATTCCTTCTCTCTCTCAACTTTATAGAAAGATGATGAATTTGAATCTCGGGATAGATTTAGCATAAACCAGAAATGGAGATTAACTGAATAAAAAAGATTTTTCAAATCTTGCTTGCCTATGATGAAATGAAATGAATGGTAAGATAAGCATCAAATTTAGCAGATTAATTTTAACCCCTAACAAAGAAAGATATCATTAAAAATGTTTGTTTGCGTTTTTTGATGAGTTCTGCTTCAAAAAACACGAAGGAGCGTGTCCCCTTCTGCGGTGGGATCGTTCAGTTGTAGTCGTGTAGCAGTAAGTGTAAAACACACGTTATCATCGTGAGCGGTTTTAGCCAATACTACTTATTTATTTATTACTACTAACAAACTTAAAAGGTCTAACAAAAGTCTTCGTTTCCTCTATACTTCCCATTTCTCCAAAACCCTCTCCAGAGACTTCCATAACTAAAAAACCAACCGTCCACGATATGGCGGAGGGCGCCTCCGACCCGATCACGGTGGAATCGGGGCCTTTCGATCCCCTCTCCCTCCCTTCCCTCGACGTCGACACCCTCCACGACTTCGTCTCCGATCTGCCCCTCGACTTCCCCGATAATTACGACCTTGACATCTCCTTTGACGATCTCGAAAACCTCTACTTCCCCGACGCCGCCGCCGACCAGTCCATCCTCCTTCCCCCCGACGTCTCCCTACAGAGCTTCTCCTCCGGCAGCCCCGATCCCGACCTCCCCGATTCCTCCGACAAACGCGACGGCGACGTCGTGCTCTTCGTCGACGAGTACCTCAACGCCTCCCCTTCCGAGGAGGCCGGCAGCTGCGACTCCGGCGGGGTCCTCCGCAGCCCCGTGTCCTCCCACGGGTCTGGTGTGGCCTCCGAGACCGCGGGCTGCGATGCGGCGGCGGTTGATCAGAACGTCGTGAAATCGGAGTCCGCGGGGGAAGGGGACGGGGAAGGGAACAGCAGCAGGGCCGGGAGCGCGCCGGCGAAGAGGAAGAAGGAGTCGTCGGAGGAGAGCAGGAACCAGAGCAAGCAGAAGCAGCGGCGTGGCTCGGAGAGCTGGGACCCGCCGTGCACGGAGGAGGTGAGTGGGGAGGAGGAGAAGCGGAGGGCGAGGCTGATGCGGAATCGGGAGAGTGCGCAGCTCTCCCGCCAGAGGAAGAAGCACTACGTGGAAGAGCTGGAGGAGAAGGTGAGAGCTATGCATTCTACCATCGCCGACCTTAACGGTAAAATCTCCTTTTTCATGGCGGAAAACGCCACCCTCAGGCAGCAGTTGACCGCCGGCTGTGGCCCTGCTCCGCCTCCGCCGCCGCACGGTACCATGTACCCGCCAATGCTTGGTTACCCTTGGGTGCCCTGCGCGCCGCCTTATGTTGTCAAGCCTCAAGGGTCCCAGGTGCCCTTGGTTCCTATCCCTCGATTGAAACCACAGGCACCCGCTGCTTCTGCTGGTAAAGCGAAAAAGAGCGAGAGTACCAAATCCCATAGTAAAACTAAAAAGGTTGCTAGTGTTAGCTTCTTGGGTTTATTGTTTTTCATTTTGTTGTTTGGCGGGTTAGTGCCAATTGTGGACGTTAAGTTTGGAGGTGTCTGGAATAACAATGAAAGTAGTGGTATGGGTGTTTTTAGTAACGGATCTTATGATCAGCATAAAGGAAGGGTTTTGATTGTTGATGGTGTTGGGGCTTCTGGTGGGAAAGTTGATGTTGGTAATAGAATACACAGTGACAGAGGCAGGGGCAGATTCTCGGGCTCTGATACTGAGAAGAAAGCAGGTTCAGAGCATTCACCCAATGCTAGTGAGCCTCTTGTTGCATCTTTGTATGTGCCGAGGAATGATAAGCTTGTCAAGATCGATGGAAACTTGATAATCCATTCTGTTCTGGCCAGTGAGAGAGGTATGGCCTCTAGTGAGACCCCTGAAGTGAGGACTAGTAAGGAGACTGGATTGGCAATCCCTGGGGATTTATCTCAGTATCTGGCTAGAGGGAGACAACCTCACTTGCATCGGACTCCAACTGAAAGGCGGAAGGCCCTTGCCTCTGGATCTGCTGATAATTTGAAGGACCATTTTAAGTCCTCTGCCAGAGATGGTAAAATGCAGCAATGGTTCCGTGAAGGCCTTGCAGGTAATAATTATTATCTTTTATCAATTCGATGCCTTTGATCCTGCTTGATTTTTTTCATACTTCTTTGTCGTTTTGTAATTTGTTGAGGACAAAGATTCGGATCATTATTCGAAGGGATCTGCAGTTCCAGATCTCAATTTATGAGAAGATAGAATTTAGCGAATTTAACGAATTTACCCTGTCGCTCTAATCAATGGACCTTTAAAGTGATTCTGCTTTGCTTTTGATTAGATTATCCGTTCATCAAGCCAGTCAAGTTATATGCTCTCTTTGGTGTTTCCTGTCCTTATCCTATAAATATATTTCCACGTGCTATGCAGCTAGACCAGTTTTTATGTAGGTGATGGACTTTCAACATCTTGTCCTTGATTGTTTTTTTCACCGGTGCAAATTCGGGAGTTGGCTTATGCTACTCTTCTTTTTTCAAGCTTGCATCTTCCTACCCAATCAATTAGGCTTATTTTGTTTCCCTTTCTCAGGGCCGATGCTAAGTTCTGGCATGTGTAGTGAGGTGTTTCAGTTTGATGTCTCACCTGCTCCAGGAGCTATAATTCCTGCTGCTTCAGTTGCTAATATTACCGAAGAACACAGGCACAATGCCACTCATATAAACAAGGGTAAAAACAGGAGAATCCTTCGTGGTGTTCCAATTCCCCTTCCAGGGTCAGATCTTAATAACATCACTGGAGAGCGTTTTGAAAAGTCTTCCCAGAAAGATAGCTTTCAAGGTAATAAATCTGTTCCTCCTATGATTGTCTCAGTGCTAGTTGATCCGAGGGAGGCTGGTGATGTAGATGTTGATAGCATGATCACCCCCAAGTCCCTTTCACGCATTTTTGTAGTTGTGCTTTTAGACAGCATCAAGTATGTTACCTACTCTTGTGTGCTTCCGAGCTCGGGTATTCATCTGGTGACTACTTGATGATGACAAGCTGCAAGGGAGCTGTGGCTTAAACACACAATTTTGTATATAACAGCATAACTGTGAGCTTCAACTGCAATGTAGCCTCTCTGTGCACTCAAAGAGTTTCCTTACCTCCACTAACCTTCTCACATGCTCTCAATCACCTTGCTATCTTAAAGATTACATTTGGAGCTGTATTAGTGTTGGATACTATACTTTTATTTTCTTTTTTTTTTTTTTTTTCCTGATGGACGATGTAATCTAATTATGTCTCCTGTGGGATTGGAATTCACGTTTTTGAAGTTTTTTATTTATTTATTTATAGCCGATTCTTAGACTTAAATTTTGTTTTCTTGCCTTGGAAGTTCGACAATATTATATGGCTGAAAGACTGAAATCGCATGTTCGCACGAGGAATGGCTAAACCTTTATCTACTTCTTATTCCTTTTACTTCACTCCAACTTCTTTTTATTAAATTACTGCCTAGAAGGTGCCTAAGAAAGATCTTAAGATCCCT
This sequence comes from Turnera subulata, assembly GCA_028386065.3. Classification (NCBI taxonomy): domain Eukaryota; kingdom Viridiplantae; phylum Streptophyta; class Magnoliopsida; order Malpighiales; family Passifloraceae; genus Turnera; species Turnera subulata. The sequence goes on along the minus strand of JAKUCV010003518.1, from coordinate 131,741 downwards.
ATAATTGACGTTGGAAGACTCTGGATATCATTTAAAAGGCTAAACTTCAAATATACACTTCGAATTTACAATAGAAGGCAATGCCTGAATTTACACTTCACGCAGACCCCGCAAATCCTGGCTAGTCTTGTACAGGCTTATTTCTCTTATGAGTATAATACATGGTACTACCAAAAAGCATTATAAGTCTTCAAGCAGTGATGATTCAAGAGATAATTAGGCATCATCTTGTACCCGAGAATCATCAAACTTTACAGAATCTATACTTCGATAGTTTCAGGCAGCTTATTACTGCATGGCATAGCCAATGTCTTCAACAATTGATTCATCATTGATCGATAGAGGTTTGTGGAAGGTGTTCACATATATGATCACTATACGAAGTAAGTTATATCCAAGGAACAAAATGCGAATCCGTACATACAAAATTTACTTGGGTTTATAACTAAACTTGAAAGGAATCAAGAATATGTCTCAAGGTTTTCTCAGATGCTTGCCACTGCTTATCATTTGCACTGGCCACGAACAAGACAACAGTGTTTCCTTTTGCTGTTGCCTTTGCCAGATTGTGTGTACCCGTCAGGGCATACGGCGTCTCTAGCACATATTTGTAGTACTGCAAATTAACAGTACCAAAAAAATTGTTAATGATCCACTAAACCTTGCAATATACCACTAACAATTGTAGGTTTGAACTACTACTATACTTTCTTAAATATTAAATATTAGTCAAAATGTAGTGAGATATATATAAGAATTAGCAATATATACAAGACAAGCTATAGCTAGTTAAGACAGAAAGTAGTAGTATTAGTACCGTTTGATCACCGAGCTTCTCAACTGAGGTTTCCAAGAGTTCATCAGGATCGTAGGAGTTGCCGGTGACGAAAGGGCCGAGAGAGGCAATCAGCTTCTCAGGGCTACCAATCTCCTCGATGGTTGCATTGGGTTTGTTGGTCAGGCGTACGAGGGGAGAAGCCACCACCTGCACCTTCCCTTGCTTTTCATCCTCAAATTTTACCTCAACCCAGGGCTCCGCGCACTTGGGTTGGCAGTAGTTTCCTGATAAAATGTTTGCCACCCGGGTTTGCTTCCATGTAGGCGGAAGAATAAACTGGTAGGGCTGCACATTTCCTGCAATACATCTAATTTCAATTGCCTTTAGGAAATATATAGAGCCCTGGTATCCAAATCAATATAAATAAGTTAACATAACTTCGGTAGGGCAATCCTACAGTAATGAATCCTACAGTGTCGAATCCTAGATCAGAATGACTAATAAGTCTGAGAGTGTCTGGTTCTAGATTAATCAGCAAAACGCGACTAATGAGTCTGAAAGTATCAGATTCTAGATTTAATCTGTAGAAGGAGACTGATAAATCCGAGAGTGTCCCATTCTAGATTAATGATGCTGATGCTAGGCAGGAGTGAAACCGAAAAAAATAGATAATCATGCACCTGCTCGAAGGGCAGGGGTATCCTTGGAGGTGGCTTTGAAGAGGACGAAAGAAGAGTCGGACGGAGAAGGAGGCAAGTAGGAACCCACCTCTACCTCTCTTGCTTCTGCAGCGGGAGGTTGCCTGATCAAAAAGAGAGGAGCCAATGCCACTCCTTCCAATATTATTGTTCTCCTTGTCAGCCTCAATGCCTTGGCCGTGGCAGCCCTGGGGCTGGGATTATTATTACTACAAGTTAGTTTTAAGGTTTTGGGTGTTGAACTTGAGGCTTTCAGGCTCCTGCATTTGGGTGTATGAATTGGAGGGCCAACAACGGTAGGTGAAGCAGAAGCAGCAGTAGCTGTTGTAGTTGCCATTTCCAGGCTTTAGTTAGATTGATAGGTTGGAATACTGCTGGATAGATAGAAGAGGAGCGCCAGTGTGTGTTTCGATAGACAGAGTAACACGTGTACACTCTTCAAGTCTCTTCTTATCCTCCTCCCCTTCTACACCGGGCCACCACCTAGAACTTATTCAACGTGCAAATCTTGCTCTTCTGTTCATTTTTACGCGTAACGTATCAAATACTTTCATCATTTCCAATAGAGTCATTAATGTTCCATGTATTTGCTTCATTACAACATTTGATGAATTAATTATGTTTAGTGCATAATAATTCTTTGACACATTCATAATAACGCATCACTAGTTAACTAGTTGATCTTTATATGCTTTGTAGAATATATACTTTAGCTGTAATTATTTGTCACTTACACAAATAATGCTTAAAAAATTGGATAATTTTATTTATTTAAGTAATTTTATAGTAACTAGTACAACTATATCATGTTTGGATTTTTTACTTATTATTTAGCACCTTTTTGACCCCATTAAAAAAAAAAGGGTCTAGCTTGCTTGTATTCAAACATAAAAAAAAAAAACAACTTGATAATGATGCGGATTCTCATTACTAAGTACAAATTACAACATCATCAATAGTCGTATCAAAAATATACCTAGGGGCACTCTCTGACGTAGACTGTGAGTTCGGTAGACTCTTGTGCCATCTGAACAAGGTTATGAGCTACCTTATTACCATTCTCTAAACATGTGAAAAAGAAATAACTCTAATGTTCAAAGCCAGCAACACATCATTAGCTAACACACTAAAATAAGAAAGTAGGTCCTCTGAATGGTTGAGCTGATGTATCAGAAGTAAACAATCAGATTCCAGAATCACTTTCGAGAAGTCCATCTCCAATGCCTTCTCTAAAGCAAATCTCGTAGCCATGACTTCTGCAATCGCGGGATCCATAACAACTTCAATAGCTTAATGGCCAGCAGCCAAAATATTACCCACATGGTCCTGTATTACAAAATCCAAGCCCCCTGTTGCGTTTATGAACAACCCAGCATCGCAGTTAATATTGACTAAGCCTCGGGTCGGTGGCTCCCAAAAGGTTGTGTGACTCGGTTGAGCACCTATAACACCACATTTTTTAAGTACCCTGGAAAGTTTCCCTCAACGAAGTACCAATATCAAGGATCTGTTGAGGTGAAATTTATTTAGACTGGAATTACAATTGGATTCTGGAGTACTAAATTGCCCATGCAATGATGATCCCTAATTCTCTAGTCTCCTCCTCAACCTGTGAGAACAAATGCTGATTAAATCTAGTAAAAACACCTTGTAAGACTGGAGACATGTCTTGGATAATGGGAGATTGGTGCCACACGTCAATGGATTTATGGCATCCTAGGAGCAAGTGATCAAGGTCCTCAACCGCATTATTGCATCGTCCATATTCCACAACACAATTAATCCCTCGTCTCACTAACTTGGTTCGGGTGGGCAATATGTTGCGGCAGGCTCTCCACCAAAAATGTTTGACTTTTAGGGTAGGTTAAGGGACCAAAGTTGTTTCTAGAGTGACTGTTGGCCTCCCGCCGGAGCACCTAAGTTCCCCCTTGCCTCTATTGCTGCCCAATAAGCGCTCCAAACTATGAATGATCCATGCTTTGTAAAATTCCAGCCATATTTGTCTGGACAATGAAACCTAATCAACGAGATGGATCGAGTCTCTATCCAGGAGGTCACACACTCTTTGGGGCACATCATGACCCCTCGAAACACAAAGTAGTTAGCTACAATCGAAAAAAAAATGAGAAATTTTAATAAAAAAGATACGCCTCCCATCTTTTTTTATATATAAATATTCCTACCTGTTGAATAGTGATGGTGTGTTTTTTTTCCCACGTCGGTTAAGAAGTGGGATTGGGGAGTTTTGTTTTTTTATAAATAGAACTCCCCCTTCTCTTAGTTAAGCATCTCAAACATTAGAGTATAATTGTATCCTAACAATTGTACTAAATACTCTTCTTCTCCTAGTAAAAAGAGCAGGCCCTTTTCTAGTGGTGCTCCGGAGACGTAGGCAAAATTGGCCGAACTCCGTTATCAATTTTTGAGTGTGTTCTTTTATTATTTCGCCTTTAATTTCCTCATTTGTTTATTTGTTTAGTATTCAACATTGGCCAGCTAAGCCGCCTTATCTCTTTGTTGGCTGGCAAAGCCGCCTTATCTCTTTGTTGGCTGGCAAAGCCGCCTTGTTCTATTTGTTGGCCGGCTAAGCCGCCTTTGTTGGGTATAGCTTGTGAATTAAAATACTGTATAAGTAAGTCCTGTCTAGGAGGTTGGGTTTTAAGTGAACCACTATTCCTCCAGTCTTTTCTGGGGATTTATCTTAGAATGATAATTCTGCTAAGAAGATAGGCTAGGCCATCTTTCCTGGGAATTATCGAATCAGTTCAATTCACTAGTTTGTTGTAGTGGGGAATTTACCCGAGTTTCCCCAACAAGTGGTAGCGGAGCCGAAGGTTTGTCCTTTGGGCTACTTGAAATTGTTGAATACTATCTTTTGAATTTGTAATGGCGGAAGCAGGTTCAAAACAGACTACATCAGGTACACAGTCAGGAGAGATGGCTTCCACATATAGATGGTCGAGGATCCCAATATCTAGTTCGAAGCTTGCTGTGGAGATATGTGGCGGTACCGGTCATTTTGGCATGTGGCAGTGTGAGGTCCTTGACTCGCTATTCCAGCAGGGACTTGATGTTGCTATTGAAGAAGAAAAACCTGACGATGTCAATGACAAGGAGTGGGCCGACGTAAACAAGTTAGCGTGCGGAACAATTCGATCGTGTTTGTCCAGGGAGCAGAAATATGCATTAAAAAATGAAGTTTCTGCACACAAACTGTGGAAGGCATTGGAAGACACTTTTTTTGAAGAAGAGTAGAATAAGCTTCTAATGAAGAAGAGATTGTTCCGGTTCGAGTATCGACCAGGTTCAACGATGAATGAACACATCACTCTGTTTAAAAAATTAGTAGTAGACCTGTTCAATTTAGACGTAGTATTTGAAGATGAAGACTTGGCTTTGATGCTGTTATCATCTCTTCCGGATGAATTCGAGCACCTGGAGACTACGCTACTTTATGGGAAGGAAAATGTATCATTGGAGGCTATATGTTCTGCTTTATATAGTCACGAGTTGAGACAACAAGATAAAGTAAAGAACAAAGCACCTGCAGCAGATGAAGCCTTAGTGGCTAGAGGATGACAGCAAGGCCAGTCAAAGGGAAGAAGAGGAAGATCATCCAAGTCAAGAAGCAAAGTTGCCAAAGATGAGTGTGCCTTTTGTCATGAGAAAGGGCATTGGAAGAAAGACTGTCCAAAGCTGAAAAAGAAGGGAAAGACTCCACAAGATGCAAATGTTGTAGAATGAAAGAGTGATGCAGAGTCAGACACTTCAGACACTTCTTTAGTTGCTTCACCTTCAACATCACACGTTGATGAGTGGATTTTGGATTCTGGTTGCACCTACCATATGTGCCCCATTCGGGAATGGTTCTTTGACCTTGAAGAGCATAATGGCGGGGTTGTTTTCATGGGCAATGACAATCCATGTAAAACAGTCGGGATAGGTTCAATCAAGTTGAAAAATCATGATGGATCCACCAGAATTTTGAGAGATATTTGATATGTTCCAGAGTTGAAGAAGAATCTCATTTTTTTGAGGGCCTTAGAATCAAGGCCTAGTTGTCACTATCCGAGATGAAATTCTTAAAGCAACATCAGAATCATTGGTGATGTTAAAAGGTGTGAGGAAGAATAATCTGTATTACTATCAAGGTAGTACAATAATTGGGGCAGTTGCAGCAGTAACTTCTGAAAGCAAGAAGGATGTAGAGGCAACGAAGCTGTGGCATATGCGTTTGGGACATACTGGTGAAAAATCCTTACAGATTCTTACCAAGCAGGGATTGTTGAAAGGTACGAAGACTTGCAAATTGGAATTTTGTGAGCATTGTGTTATGGGAAAGCAACGAAGAGTGAAGTTTGGCACTACTATCCATGATACCAAGGGAATTTTGGACTATGTGTATTCAGATGTGTGGGAACCTGCCAAGACTCCATCCTTTGGAGGTAGACACTATTTTGTCACTTTTGCTGATGATTTTTCCAGAAGAGTGTGGGTGTTTACAATGAAGAAGAAGGATGAAGTGCTTGAGATTTTCCTTAAATGGAAAACTCAGGTTGAAAACCAGATAGGAAGGAAGATTAAAGTTCTCCGAATAGAAAATGGTGGAGAATATACAAGTGATCCTTTCTTGAAGATATGCCAAGATTGTGGCATAGTTCGGCACTTCACAGTCAGAAAAACACCACAGTGGAACGGGGTGTCAGAGCGTATGAACAAGACATTGGTGGAGAAAGTTCGTTGCATACTGTCTAATGCTGGGCTAGGCAGAAATTTTTGGGCTGAGGCTGTGACATATGCTCAACATCTTGTTAATCGGTTGCCACATTCTGCTTTAGGTGGCAAGACCCCTTTGGAGGTATGGTCTGGGAAACCTGCTACAGATTATGATTCTTTGTGTATGTTTGGCTCCACTACATACTACCATGTGAATGAATCAAAGTTAATCCACGAGCAAAGAAGGCTCTATTTATGGGTCTTAATGCTGGAGTGAAGGGATACCTTCTTTGGTGCCTAGAGGCAAAGAAGACTATTATCAGCAGGGATGTTACCTTTGATGAATCTGCCATATTGACTAAGGTAAATCCAGAAGAAGCTGGTAGTACTTCACAGCAGGTGGAGTGTGTATCAAAGCAGGTGGAGTTTGAGCTTACTATGGTGATCCCAGCTAAGAGCACCAATGGTGACTCTCCATTGACAGAGGAAGAGTCAGATGAAGAAGAGGTTCCGACCAAAGAACCTATGCAGCAGTTCGAGTCAATTGCCACTAGTAGACCAAGACGAGAAAGGAGAAAACCAGAACGTCTCATTAAAACAGTAGCCTATGCACTTCTAGTCGTTAATGATGATCCTTCTAATTTTTCAGAAGCCATTCGGAGTTCTGAAAGTAGCAGTTGGAAAGAGGCAATGGAGGAGGAGATGGAATCTCTTCAGAAGAACAAAATATGAAAGTTGACACAACTACCAAAAGGAAAGAAGGCAATTGGATGCAAATGGGTATTTTTTAAGAAAGAAGGATTTCCTAACAAGAGCAATATTCGCTACAAGGCAAGGTTGGTGGCTAAAGGCTACTCTCAGAAGGAGAGAATTGATTATAATGAGGTATTTTCTCCAGTTGTGAAGCATTCCTCCATTTGAATTCTGTTGGCCTTGGTAGCACAGTTGAATTTGGAGCTAGCTCAACTTGATGTGAAGACTGCATTCTTACACGGTGACTTGAAGGAGGAAATTTATATGACTCAGCCCGATGGATACAAAGTTGCTGGTTAAGAAAATTAGGTGTGCAAACTAGATAAGTCGTTGTACGGTTTGAAGCAATCACCAAGACAGTGGTTCAAACGATTTGACAAGTTTATATTGGGTCAGAACTACATAAGGAGCAAATACGACCATTGTGTGTATTTGAGAAGACTACAAGATGGGTCCTACATCTATCTACTCTTATACGTTGATGATATGCTGATAGCTGCAAAGAGCCAAGTTGAAATTGACAAGTTGAAGGCTCAGTTGAGTAGAGAGTTCGAGATGAAGGATTTGGAAGAAGCCAAGAAGATTCTCGGCATGGAGATAAGCAAGGACAGAGAGGGAGGCAAGCTTTGGCTGACTCAAAAAGAATATTTGAAGAAAGTACTACAATGTTTTAGCATGAATGAAGGGTCAAAACCTGTAGGTACTCCGCTTGCTCCTCATTTGAAGCTTAGCAGTCAGTTATCTCCGTAGACAGATGAAGAACGAGAGTACATGGCAAAAGTCCCTTATGCCAATGTAGTCAGAAGCTTGATGTATGCAATGGTGTGTACGAGACTAGATATTTCACAAGCTGTTAGTGTTGTGAGCAGATACATGCATGATCCTGGCAGAGGTTATTAGCAAGCTGTGAAATGGATTCTTCGGTATATCAAAGATATTGTAGATGTTGGCTTAATGTTTGAGCGGGATGAATCACTTGGTCAAAGAGTGGTTTGATATTGTGATTCCGACTATGCAGGAGATTTGGAAAAGCGAAGATCAACGACAGGCTATTTGTTCACTTTAGCAAAAGCCCCTGTTAGTTGGAAGTCTACTTTACAGTCAACGGTGGCTTTGTATACAACAGAGGCAGAGTATATGGCTATTACAAAAGCTTTGAAGGAGGCAATTTGGCTTCATGAGTTACTAAAAGACTTGGGGGTTGGTCAGAAACAACTTGTGGTGTATTCTGACAGTCAGAGTGCTATTCATTTAGCGGAGAATCAAGTCTTTCATGCACGGACGAAGCACATTGATGTTCGCTATCATTTTGTGCGGGAAATTCTCGAAGAAGAGGAGATACTTCTCCAGAAGATTTTGACTACAGAGAATCCTGCAGATATGATGACCAAGGTGGTGATAAGGGCCAAGTTTGAACATTGTTTAGACTTGGTCAATATCCTGCATTATTTAGTTGGCGCCAGATGGCGCAAGTTGAAAAGCACCGCAGAGGCTGTTCTTTGTTTGATTGAGAAGATAGAGTTTTGGTGGGACTACAAAAAAAAACACCATGGTGGAGATTGTTGAATAGTAATGGTGTGTTTTTTATACCACATCGGTTAAGAAGTGGGTTTGGGGAGTTTTGTTTTGTTATAAATAGAACTCCCCCTTCCCATAGTAAAGCATCTCAAACATTAGAGTATAATTGTATCCTAACAATTGTACTAAATACTCTTCTTCTCCTAGTAAAAAGAGCAGGCTCTTTTCTAGTGGTGCTCCGGAGACGTAGGCAAAATTGGCCGAACTCCGTTATCAATTTTTGAGTGTGTTCTTTTATTATTCCGCCTTTAATTTCAGCATTTGTTTATTTGTTTAGTATTCAACATTGGCCGGCTAAGCCGCCTTATCTCTTTGTTGGCTAGCAAAGCCGCCTTGTTCTATTTGTTGGCCGGTGTGAACACCCAAATTTGACCCACGGAAGTTTTACTAAATTAGACTTCGTACATGTGTAGACTTAGGACCAATGAGATGATTTGATCCAAGGTTCAAGCATAATATGAATTTTAATTTAGTAGAATTAATGTATTTTGATGAACTAAACCTTCATGCACTTAAATCCTAGGATTAATAAGATGATTTAACCTTAGGATAAAACATATAATAGGGTTTATTTGCATTAGAATGCATTCCTTGGGCCTTTTTACTTATTTCTTACCCAATTATATTGAGATGATTTATTCTTGGGTTAGGAATGAATTTAAGGGTCCAAGTTAATTATTCTCCAGAGTTTGTCCAGCCTATTAACACATTTCTTGCAGATCAATTTTAGCTCTGATTTTCGTGGAAAATCAAAGTTAATTATCATTTAATTAGATTATGTGTTTTTGGTATGATTTTGGGTGTTAATGGGTAATCTTTTGATTATGGAATGATTTGGGGGAGTGATGATCAAGTAATTGAGTGATTCTGGGTAGATTAGGGGTTGATTACGCGGTAGGATCGAATCAGGCCTGAATTAGGGAGATTGGGAGCCCGAAAAGGAAAGAACGGGTGAAACGCGGGGAGACCAGCTGCCATCTCGCGAAGACCGCCGGCTGCCGGTGGGCATCCACACAAGACCGCCGGCAGTGGCGGTCATGCAGTGGATGACCGCCGGCCATGGCGGTCATCACCTTCCAGAATCCCCGATTTTTCCCGATTTTGTTTCTTTTTCGATCCTACGTGGTTTTGGACCAGATTTTTGGGCATAATCTTCACCATTAAGCAGGTCCACGCCCCTAGGCTTTCTAGAGCACTATAAATAGGACCCCTCACACACAACATTCCTCACATACACACCCCTAGGCTTCCCAGAGCACTATAAATAGGACCCCTCACACACAACATTCCTCACACACACACCCATAAGCTCTTCTTGCTTGGAGAAACTCTACTTTTCCAAGTTTAGAAATATTTTCTAAGGCAGAAACTCTGGAGGATTTTCGTGGGGAGCATCAAGCGATAGTCTAGCAAGAAGGAGTCAAGAAGAGGATCAACCATAGAGCTAAGGAGTGACAAGAAGGTGGGTGAACTCGACCCACTGCAAGGAGCTAGAGGAGGGCTACATAAGGTAATCCTAAATCCTTTTGATTGATTCTGGGTGATTGATTGCTGATGCTTTTGATGATGTAAGTGGCCACTGTGTGCCATGTTTAAAACTACGTGGCTTTGACCCCGATCACTCGGGTACGTAGGTAGTCTCGGTTTCACAACGGGATGCAAGCCAAGTCTTTTCCTCCCCCCTTTCTTTATTTTCCACACTCTTGCACACTTGCACAAGGCACACTTTTCTCTTTAATTGCACAAGGTTTCGACCCAACACGGATGGGTGCCTAACACCTTCCCATCCGTGACGAACCCCCGATCCCATGTCTTTGGTTCGCCATGACCAGTTGCCTAAGGAGTCATTCAAGGGTTTTTCCTAAGTTTTGTCCTTAATAAAACTTAGGTGGTGACTCCAATGACATGGGATAGACCCGAGGAAGAAGGTGATAAGGAATAGGTGAGAAGGCCAAATGATTTTGGGCGGGTTCTCACAGCCGGCTAAGCCGCCTTTGTCGGGTATAGCTTGTGAATTAAAATATTGTGCAAGTAAGTCCTGTCTAGGAGGCTGGATTTTAAATGAACCACTGTTCCTCCAGTCTTTCCTGGGGATTTATCTTGGAATGATAATTCTGTCTAAGGAGATAGGCTAGGCCATTTTTCCTGGGAATTATCGAATCAGTTCAATTCACTAGTTTGTTGCAGTGGGGAATTTACCCGAGTTTCCCCAACACTACCATGATACCATCTCTTTTTCAGTTGGCTTCTAAGGGATTATTTCTGTCTAAATTATTTATCACTCTTATGTGTCAGTATTTCAATTTTATCTTTATATTTTATTAAAAATATTATCTAATTACATCTCTCCTATACTAAAATTAGAAGATGGTTAAAAGGAATTATTTAATCATAGATCAACCTATTTCAACCGCTAAAAGACAAATATACAATAAAATGTTAATGTTAATGAGGGATAGTTTAACTTTATTTGTTGAGGTTTTATGAACAGTTGCATTAGTTTGGAAAATCCGAATCCAACCAACTGTTAATAAAAATTACTCATTAAGTTTGATAGTATATTTAAGATTAATTGGAGAGCTTTTCCTCAACCTAATTTTTAAAATTAAAAAAAACACATAATAAATTAGCCTTGTCTCATATTAGAAAAATATTAAACTTCAATTTACATATTTTAATTTCAACATAAAACTACTTTGACCACTTAATTTCACTAGTTTTTTCTGCACGTGCGATGCACGTGACATAGTATTATATGCTTTAAATCACGAGGTGTAGTATTAATCTTAATCTTGAAAAGAACTTATATGTAAAATCTAGGTAGATGGATACACATTATTTAGAATTAGTTTATGTAGTGGAATATGAATTTACAATTCTATTATTGTTAATAATATTCATTATTTCTTTGATATCCTAAATTATATAAGTTTAATTTTCAAATTATATTATTATTTTTTTTAGTCGTTGTTCATGTTGGTAATTTTTTTTTATATAGTTTTTGTATTGTATATAAGGGTAATTATACTAATTTGTTGGTTTTTCTAGCTCCAACTTGAAAAAATATAAATCGTGAGTTTTTATAATTATTCTTCTCTATGATTATTCTTTTCCGCTGATGTTATCGTTGTTCGTAATTTTTGCTGACTCTTTGGCAGTTCTTCGTTCTATAAATATAGAGAAACTACCTGAAAAATATAAAACGTGTTATAAATATATTATTCCGAGGGATCAATATGTAGTGAATGTCATCTTGAGGGACCAAAGTAATACTTTGCCACCTCCTATGTAATATATATAATGAGATAAAGAAATAGAAAAGGTTACTGGGTAAACAGAGGAGACCCGTTTTATGCTCTTCTCCTCAAATCCCTTTCTTCTCCATGATTTCTTCTTCTCCCAAATTTCAACTCAAATTCTATTGTTTCATAACACGTTATCAGCACGATGGTGCTCTAATTAGTGCTTGAATCGTCTCGCACAGTCGCCGGCCGGGAGATGAAGGAATGAACCTTTTTCCGGCGAGGTAACCCATCACCTCTGGTGTGACGTTTTGCGCCGTCGTTCGACGCACCACCACCACCATCGGACTCCACGGGCCGCCGCGACCACAACGGCTCCTCACCCGTCCACAGCCGCTGCCGGACGCGCCTTCTACGGCCGGAAACCCGACAGCAAACCCGAATCCGTTTTTCTACACTTCCGGGTCTGTCTCCTTCTACTCGCCTGCCGCCACCCTCCCGACGCAGCCCACCGCCACTGGGTGCAGCGCCACCGCGCCGTGGAGACACGCCTGACCGCGAGCTCCTCCCCGTGGCTGCAGCCTCTCCTCGCTTGTGCAGACACTGACGGGTCGGGCACTGCCATAACCGCCGCCGCCTTGCCGCCTGCACCGCAGCTCCGAATGCACCCCCACCTAAATCAAAGTCGTCGCCGGCGTTGGCCCCCTCGCCGCCTCCTCTCTCTCTTCACCGGTAGGTAGCTTCCTCTTTATGACTTCATCTTAATATAATAAAATACAATTAATTCTGTAAAATCAAAAGAAAAAAAGATAGATAGTAAATAATAAATTGAAAGAACACATTACGGCTGTGACTTCTATTTATATGCACAAAGCAATAATTATGCTTGATTGATGGCATATACATGGTATAATTTAATGTAATTGCCGTGATTATGGATTTTTTTTTTTTTTACTTGATTTTGGTTGGTTATTGAGTTTACTTGATTCTGGTTGATTGTGGATGGAGATGGATGTTTGTTGTTGTTGTTTAATTGTTGGTGTGAATTGTTGATGGGATTGTAATGTTGTTAATGGAGAATCCGGCGTGAACAGTGATTTTTGGCCGGAATCCGGCGTGAACAGTGATTTTTGGCCGAAATCCGGCGTGAATAGTGTTTTTGTCCTGGATCCGGCGAACCTGGAATTTAGCATCTCGGGATTTTCCCGGCAAGCCCAGAAGTGCTCGGCCGGAATTTAGTTCCTCGAAAAAAATCCGGCACGGTGAATAGTAATTTCCGCGCGACCGTGAATAGTGAATTTGGCTGGAATTTGTAACCTCGATTTTTTCCCGGGAAGCCCAAAAAGGCGTGAATAGTAATTTTGACCGATCTAGCAACCGTGAATAGCGTTTTTGGCCGATCCGACGAACCCCGAAGTGTTCGATCGGAATCTGACGCCTTGGGTTTTTTCCCCGCCAAGCCCAGAAGGCTAATGGCATATACATACCGAAATAGTAACCGGATATTAGTAATATATATTATATGTATTATTGCTGAAAGATTTATCGAGTAAGCATATTTTTTGGTTTTTATTTAAATTCCGATTGGGCTATTAAAGGGCCCACTGCATTTAAATTTATGTTTTAATTTTATTTATGCTTTATTTGGGCTCATGAAAGGCCCATAATGGCCGGCTAAGCCGCCTATTTCTTTACATTTTTTTTATTGGGCTCGTATAAGGCCCATCGCTTTTATTTTGCTGAAATTTAATTTTTATTGGGTTCGCTATAGGCCCATTGCATTTATTTTTCAGCAATTTAATTTTTATTGGGCTAATTAATAAAAAGGCCCATCGCATTTAATTTTCAGGCATTTATTTTTAATTGGGCTATAAAAGGGCTCATTGTATTTAATTACCTTGCCTTTAATTTTATGCTTAATATGGGCTCGTACTAGGCCCATCATTTAATTTCCTGTCATTTATTTTACTTGGGGTAATTTATTATAGGCCCCTTGCTTATTTATTTTAATTCAGCATTTTCTTATTAAATTATGATATTTGAATTTAAGACCCTCAAAATTTCCTGAAGAAATTTATTATGGGTATCCAATGCGGACAGGAATCTACATGATAATAGTCTGGAAGACTAAATATAAGTGTCCCGCAGACTCAATAAAAGACAATAAAACGAAGACTGGAAGTCTTATCGTTTAAAAGATCCTGAAGATCCTTCAAAGGAAAATCGAAAAAACAAAACTATTACCACCAGAAGATGGGAATTATATAACCACTAGAAGGTGAATATTATACTTACTTACCCTAACGGAGCAATTCATTTTTATATTCAATTTATTTTATGTTCAATTTCAATTATTACGCCCTGCAATTTATTTTTATTTACTTTCAGTACTTTATAATTGTTTCTTAGAATAATGCCTGAAGCATTAGTCTCGAAGACAATACACAATTGACATCCACAGGGGGAGAATTATATGTGTGGATGTCAATATAACACATTATGACATCTTGAAATGAAAAATGATTAACACGCTCCAGAAGAGCATAAATTCGAATATGTTCCTGAAAACGCATGTTTTAATATGATCTAGAAGATCGTATATTTACGCGAGTACAGACACCCCCGGTAATAAAAGCAATAATCATGGATACCGTCGAATTGGCTCTGCTCCATTCCCTGAAGTGAATGTGATTGTATGTAATAATTTTGATTATGGTTATGAACATTCGATTGGACACAAACATGCCTTATAACAAGGCATCGAGTAAATGGTTATCAAATGTCCCTGAAGGGCAAATCTAATATTGATGAAACCGTTGCTTACCCTGAAGGTATAAGCTTGAATGATTTTATTTTATATTCAGCTTTATTATTAATTGTTATATTTATTACATTATGTTTATTTCATGCATGTTATTACTGCTAAATTTTTAATGTGAACATGAAACTATCGTTGACTCGGGCATTTGTCCTGAAGACAATGCAATGACATATTCCGTATTTAATAAACGGAAATTATTCATAAGTAACAATGATAGTACAATCTCAAGAAAATTAATAAGCTCCAGAAGAGCACAAGTTATATTAAAATCTAGAATAGCACATATTTACGCTCCAGGGGAGCATGAGATTTAATATACTCCGGAAAGGTAAAATATTTATGCTCTGGAAGAGCTTGAATTTTATTATACTCCAGAAGAGCATAAATATCATTATACTCTTGAAGAGTACCAACTTTTATATTTATAATAATTAATAAAAAATTATATTGAGACAGTAAAGAGATATTGAATATCCCCATGTTAAAATGCCTATAGGAAACTAATAAGTGGGGGAAAGTTTACTTACGTTATTCTTTACATTGTACTACATAAAATATTTGAGTCAATAAAAGTTATCATGACCGAGCTTGAAGCTGGCACTTAGCAGCCTGAAGCTTGCATACAAAAGCTTGAAGCTGGTACATTATAGCCCGAAGCGGACATTAGCCTGAAGCTAATATTTTTAAGTTATTGAACTTATCATACCCAACCAGAAGCTGGAATGCACTGGCCTGAAGCTAGCAATTTTAAGTGTTTAGATACACAGCTTGCGCAGCCTGAAGCTGGCACCAACTTGAAGTTGGTTCATGGATTTATTGATTGGCATGACCGGATGGGCCATCCCGGGTCAATAATGATGCACGAAATTTATTGGATCATTCAATGAAAAACCAGAAGTTTTACAATCAATGAATTTCTATGAGTTTGTTTGCTGCGAAAGTTATTTTACGGCCTTCCTAAGAAGAGAATGGCCTAGTATCACCAGCAAGTTTGAGAATAGTTCAGGGACATAAACGCGGACTTATAAATCCGCGGTGTTAACCATCTAGGTAATTTTTACGATGCATCGACTAGGTGGTCTATTATGTGACGCAAGTTGGCATTATGCGCACTTGTTCTTATGATTAAGCCACTTGCAGGTGCATATCCCTACTCATGTTATTAGACTATATGTCTAGATAATGCTGGTATGTTTCTTCAATGGTGAATGTATATCATTGGAAATAAACCCAAAGTGATCTGGGCCATATTGACAATTGATTGCAGGACCATTGATGAAATATGACTATGGTATTTTATACGCAGTAAAAGTGCATCAAGCCAATAATATATTATAAGATCATGAGATCTCCCCATAAGTTCTTGGTCACAAAATATCTCCCATCTTCGGACCGTTGGTTGTACAGTATATTATGCTCCACCACAGCATAGTTAATCGGGGTCCTTAAAGAAGGTTGGGAATAGATGTTGGGTAATCTCCATCAAATCACAACATTATTGAGACTATTGACTAAAAGATTGGAGATTCATTTATAGCAAGATTTGCTTATTGATAATTTAATATGTGTGTATACCCAACATCAGGGGGAGAAAGAAGCAGCTGGATCAGGAAAATTGATAATGCATAATATATATGAATGTTGATCCTCATATAAATTAATGTGAACCTGAAGTTCAAAAGAAGATGATTCATTTGCAGGAAAATTGATATGCAATTGCCAGACACATTTAAATTAAGTGTGACTATATACCAGCTGCAAATGCTCCTGTTTAAGATTGATGTTCCTGAAGAATAATGTAAATATGCAAATGAATCTATAGATTATACTCGGTTCCAAAAAAAAAAAAAGAAAAGAAATTCTCGATAGAGAAAAAAAGAGCAAAAGTGATAAGATGGCCCCAGTGAGAAAATAAGACCTCCAGTAGAGGTTTGAATTAAAAGTTCCCCAGAAGAGGTTGATTCTCTGACACAAATTGATAAAGTTCCAGAAGTAACTCAGGTACCTGAAATAAATGAGTATGATGAGATCTCAATTACAGTGTCAGGAATAAGATGGAACCGACGAGAAATAACCGTCGACGGAATACTTGTTTATAATATAGCGCTAAATATTAAAAATGAGGATCATGAACCTACTAATGAATGAAGGTGCTGTATGATTGGCCAAAGTAAAAGAGATATAATTAAAGGCTGTGTTGGACTCGCTCGAAGCGAGAAATTTCCGGACCTGTAGTCCATACACCAGCAGGTGTAAAATTCAACTGGTCATAAAATGGAAATTTGTATGGGAAAAGAATATGAGATATAAAGCACGGTTTATGGCACAAAGTTTTACCCAGATGACCAGGTATTAATTATGTGGAGTTTTACTCCTCTGTGGTGGATGCAATTATGTTAATAAGTCTGGCATCATATGAAATGAATTTGAAATGCATCTAGTGAATGTTATTACAGCCTATTTATTAATATGGATCCACAAGTAATGATATATACATGAAGATCCCTGAAGGATCCAAGTTGCCTGAAGCAACTAATTCCCGGGAAATTACAAAGTTGAACTAAATTGATTTTTATATGGTTTATATATTTTTTTTTTTTTTGAGTATGGATAAATTTATGTTGATGTTTTGTGAATGGAACTCCCGAAGAAGCTTCCAAATACCGTGCTATTAGACTGGTCCTGGAGTACCCTGTCGAAGTGCAATATGTATTGCTAAGAAAATAAAGCCTGAAGCTTATGATTTAAGTCTTTTAGCAAGATATGGATTTGCTCTTATCTTCGGGATATAAAAGATGCGAGGTGATGTGAATCCTGTAAACCCGAAGAAAAAGAGTTGGTTTTGCAGATGCTTATCCACATTGCACAGCCGGACATCTGCTACAATTTTACACATGAAGTTACTATGTTATCGGGCCTACAAAACACACGTCACTAGAAGCAGACAAGGACGATTGGCATGCAACGATATCAAGAAATCAACGGAGGCCAAAATGAGGGGGAGTAGAATACGCACTGCACTCTTTTTCCCTTCACCAAGTTTTTATCCCACTGGGTTTTTCTTGGTAAGGTTTTTAATGAGGCAGTTGTCCCTAAAGCGTATTCTACCCAATGCACAATGACATTCAAGGGGGAGTGTTATAAATATATTATTCTGAGGGATCAATATGTAGTGAATGTCATCTTGAGGGACCAAAGTAATACTTTGCCACCTCCTACGTAATATATATAATGAGATAAAGAAATAGAAAAGGTTACTGGGTAAACAGAGGAGACCCGTTTTATGCTCTTCTCCTCAAATCCCTTTCTTCTCCATGATTTCTTCTTCTCCCAAATTTCAACTCAAATTCTATTGTTTCATAACAAAACGTGAGTTCTTATAATTATTCTTCTATATGATTATTCATTTTTGCTGATGTTATCCTTGTTCGTAGTTTTCGCTAACTCTTCGGCAGTTCTTCGTTATGCCATCCTTGTTCTTCGTTATTGTTTCGTTTAGAATTAGTTTTAGTATTAGATAAGAATTTATAAATCTATTATTGTTAATAATATTTATTATTTTGTTGATATTCTAAATTATATAAGTTTAATTTTTAAATTATATTATTATTTTTGGTATATAAGGGTAATTATACTAATTTTTTGGTTTTTCTAGCTCCTACTATGTAGTTATAAATAAAGAGAAACTACTTGATAAAATATAGACCGTGAGTTCTTATAATTATTGTTCTCTATGATTATTCATTTTATCCAATGTTATCCTTGTTCGTAGTTTTCGCCGACTCTTCGGTAGTTCTTCGTCTTATAAATATAGAGAAAGTTACTTTAAAAAAAATAAACCGTGAGTTCTTATAATTATTCTTCTATATGATTATTCTTTTTATCTGATGTTATCTTTGCTCGTAGTTTTCGTTGACTCTTCGGTAGTTCTTCGTTTTATAAATATAGAGAAGCTACTTGAAAAAATATAAATCGTGAGTTCTTATAATTATTCTTCTCTATGATTATTCTTTTTATCTGATGTTATCCTTGTTCGTAATTTTTTGCTGACTCTTCGGCAATTCCTCATTTCATAAATATTGTAACAGCCCGGGTAAAATTCGGATTTTCACCGGGACTGTTAAAGTCGTTATACAGTGATTTACCGAATGAATTAATCTTGGGTAATTAATTCAAGGTAAATCGGGGGTCGTTTTTCGAAACCGAGAGTTTTCCCGCGCTCGTGATTTTCCCGTGTATTTTTCGGAACTAAGTTGGTATTTTTTGGGTTTCGGAATTTCTCGGAAAATCACACCGGAAAATAACTAAGGGGGTATCAGTTATTTTCTGGTCCGGATCGGACTCGCCCGTAATACAGACGAATCGTATTATTGGTGTTCACATGAGTAATAGTAAAAAAAAAACAGAATAAAGCCGGCAGAAGAGAGGAAGAGAGGAGAAGAAGGGAAAAAGAGAAAGAAAAGAAGGAGAAAAAAAAAGAGAGGAGAGAAAAGAAAGAAAAGAAAAAAGAAAAAAATAAAAACAAAAGAAAAAAAAAGAAAATCAGAAAACCCAGGAGTGAACAGTTCTTCTTCCTCCTCCGACCTGTCACTGTGCACTCGTAGTGTCCCGAGCCGCTTTTCACGCCCCCGCCGCCTCCAGCATGTCCTCCTCCCCATCACGAGCTCAACCGTGTCTTTCCCGAGCTTTGTCGCCGCCGGACGCTCCTCCCAGAGCCGTTGACCCGCGGCGAAACCCGCGGATCATCTTCCTCCGCCTCCTGCTCAGCCGTCGCGACGCGTCTCGCTGCCCTTCCACCGCCCTTGGAGTCGCCTCGTTGCCGCCGTCCTCCTGCAACCTTTCCCTCGCGTTCCCGCGCCGCCATCGCCGCCGTTGCCGTTGAACCCGAGGTGAGCTGGGTTTTCCGACCCGTTTGGGTCCGGGTCGCGACCTGGGTTGCCTCCTGGGTTCTTAAAAAAAATAATAATAACAATATGTTTATTTATATATTTCTATTTTTACTGCTAATTAATTCTGAAGAAAATATATATATACTTTGAGAAAAATATGGTAAGTATGGATACTGATATCTTGAGAAAAATATACATATATATACTTTGATAAATAAATAAGTTATGTTTGGAAAAAACTATTAATATGTTATTTGGAAAATATATATACCTTGAAAATATTTTCTGAAAATTTAATATATATGTTATTTTCTCTGGAAAATTATGGTAATTGACTATTTTTGGAAAATATGTGTATATGGTATACATAAGTAATAGTTTTGAAAATGTATAATTATTCTGATAATATAATTGTTTGGAAAAGTATTTTACCTTTGGAAAATATATATTTCCAGAAAAATTATGGTGATTATATTTTGGAAAAATTATAACTATTTTATGAAAATATTTTGGAAAGAGTTTTATTAAAAGTATTGTACCGAAATAATATACGGATATATGTACGATATTATATTATATTATGGCATCATGGCATACCGATTATGTGCATCTTATACGTGCATGTTGTTGTTTGATGTATAGGTTTTGTTATCGGGCAGTACCCCGAGGAACCGACTTTGGTTCCGGTTGATGTCTTCAGAGTTAAGTAACAGGCTAAGGTGAGGATGGATAACCCTTGATATGTGCCCGTAATGCTGTATGTGTAACTTGGTGCTTGATTGACCCACCGATATGATTGTTGACTGTTACTTGATTGTTGTGGAAATGTTGTTGCTGTTCTTGGTTCGTTGTGTTATTGATTTGTGGAATCTGTGCTGAGAATAATGTTGATCCGTCAATTGTGTCTAATTAGTGATACGAGATTCTAGATTAGACGAGTCTGTGAAATAATTTGGAATGATAAAAAAAAGATAATTGATGAAAGAATAAAGGAAATGGGACTGTGCTAATAGGTCGTGTGGATATTGTGATGAACTATTAATTGTGAATAACTGGCGCTATATGTATTGTTGATGGATGTTTGGTAATATGGAATTATGTTGGTTATTGGCTGCTATGGTTACGGTTGTTGCTGTTGCTATGATATTGAGTTGCTTGATTGAACCGCTGTTAGGCTGTTATTGGTTTATTGGGTACTGTGTTGTGATTGATGTCGGACTGCGAGTAAACGATGTTATGAAACTGTTGAAGGATTTGTCTGTTGTGTAACTTGAGCTGATAGGAATTAGATAATTGTTTAGCTGTTATGGATATTGTGATTGTTGGCAGTAGACAGTGTTGTGTTGAATAATTGGAATAAACTATTGACTGTGGATAATTGAGAAATGGGAATTGAAAATTGGAAGTTGGAATTGATATGAGATGATGATATGTGTGGGAAGTAGTGGTACGACCCGATGGTTTGAAATTAATTTTAGGATGCTATGGTCGGTTACTTGGTTGATTGGCATGTAGTTGCTTGTGGTTAGGGTATACCAAATACCTAGTGGTTCGGATATACCGAATATCCGTTTGGCTTGTTGCCTGTGGTTAGGGTATACCAAATACCAGTGGTTCGGATATACCGAATATCCGGTTGGCATGTTGATGCCTGTGGTTGGGGTATACCGAATACCCAGTGGTTCGGATATACCAAATATCCGGTGTGGGATGTTGATCCCGGTATGGTATTTTTGGGTTGTTGAACCCGATGTGATTTGGTAAATTGGGACTTGGTCCCGGTATGGTAAGATATGGTATGGTTCTTTGACCTGGCATCCAGAATTAATTGATAACCTGGTACGACCCTAGCTTGTCCAGTGACGGGGCCCGAAAGATAAAAATTGGTAATAAAATTAATAAGTTATCATTTGGTCTTGGCTTTGATATGATTTAGTAGGATTCCTCTATCGTGTTATTTGTGTTGGTTTCCTCTGTTATGTTGTTCGTGTTGGTTTCCTCTGATGTGTTGTTTGAGTTGGATTCCTCTGTCGTGAAGAATGTGTTAGTTGTTATGGCAGTATCCTTGTGAAGTGATTGTATGTGTTTATTGTTGTGATTGTTGTGTTTATTTCGAAAGTATTATGGTTGATTATATATCACTGTTTATCTTTCGTCGGTGAGCGCTTCGGACTCACCCCTCGCCTGCGGGGTTTCATCCCGTAGGATGAGTTGTTTGTAGTGCAGGAATGTACCGGGCAAGCTGATGCGTACCCTCGGACAGGACTCGGATCCATTAGTTGCAATGGGCTTTGCATATGTTGTCATGTGAGTTAAGAGTATTCCGCTGTGCATATTGTTAAATCTTCTGCTATGTATATGTTGTATTTGGGCCATTGGGCCAGTTGGTTGTTGTTGATGTCCCCGGGGTTCGGGTGACGAGTTCTATGTTGGGCCGAAGGGCCGGTTTACAGTTTTTGATATTGGGCCGTTGGCCAGTTTATTGTTTTATAAGCAGTCCGTCGGGCTTTGTTGGGTTGGGTTGTCACAGTTCCGGCACGTGTTTACTGTGTACGGTAAATACGGGTCGGGGCGTCTCAAATATAGAGAAACTACTTGAAAAAATATAAACCGTAAGTTCTTATAATTATTCTTCTCTATGATTATTCTTTTTCATTGATGTTATACTACCATGAGTTCTTATAATTATTCTTCTCTATGATTATTCTTTTTGTCTAATGTTATCTTTGTTCGTAGTTTTCATTGACTCTTCGGCAGTTCTTTATTTTATAAATATAGAGAAACTACTTGAAAAAATATAAATCGTGAGTTCTTATAATTATTCTTCTCTGTGATTATTCTTTTTATCTGATGTTATCCTTGTTCGTAGTGAGTTCTTATAATTATTCTTCTCTATGATTATTCTTTTTATCTAATGTTATCCTTGTTCGTCGTTTTTGCTGACTCTTCGGCAGTTCTTCATTTTATAAATATAGAGAAACTACTTGAAAAAAATAAAAACCGTAAATTTTTATAATGATTCTTCTCTATGATTATTCTTTTTCACTGATGTTATCCTTCTTAGTAGTTTTCGCTGACTCTTCGGCACTTCATCATTATGCTATCCTTGTTCTTCGTTATTGTTTTATTTAGAATTAGTTTTAGTATTAGATAAGAATTTACAAATCTATTATTGTTAATAATTTTTAATATTTAGTTGATATTCTAAATTATATAAGTTTAATTTTCAAATTATATTATTATTTTAAGTTCTTATAATTATTCTTCTCTATGATTATTCTTTTTCACTGATGTTATACTACCGTGAGTTCTTATAATTATTCTTCCCTATGATTATTCTTTTTGTCTAATGTTATCTTTGTTAGTAGTTTTCGTTGACTCTTCGGCAGTTCTTTATTTTATAAATATAGAGAAACTACTTGAAAAAATATAAATCGTGAGTTCTTATAATTATTCTTCTCTATGATTATTCTTTTTATTTGATGTTATCCTTGTTCGTAGTGAGTTCTTATAATTATTCTTCTTTATGATTATTCTTTTTATCTGATGTTATCCTTGTTTGTAGTTTTTGCTGACTCTTCGACAGTTCTTCATTTTATAAATATAGAGAAACTACTTGAAAAAATATAAACCGTAAATTTTTATAACGATTCTTCTCTATGATTATTCTTTTTCACTCATGTTATCTTTCTTAGTAGTTTTCGCTGACTCTTGGGCACTTCATCATTATGCTATACTTTTTCTCCGTTATTGTTTTATTTAGAATTAGTTTTAGTATTAGATAAGAATTTACAAATCTGTTATTGTTAACAATTTTTAATATTTAGTTAGTATTCTAAATTATATAAGTTTAATTTGTAAATTATATTATTATTTTTTAGTATTATTTTTTAGTGAGTAAACTTTTGTTTTTTTATAATTTTTGTATTGAATATAAGGGTAATTATACTAATTTGTTAATTTTTTTTAGCTCCTGCTATATATTTATAAATATAGAGAAACTACTTGTCATTCATTATTATATGACATGTCGTTTTTGTTTTTTATTATAATACTAAATAAGGTTATTTTCGTAATTTCGGCTGTTTCGCTGTCTTCGTGCTTTTATATATAGTATAGATTAGAACAAATTGACCATTATTTTTATAAAAATTAAATTGGTCATTCCGTCTCAATTATTTTTCTTCTCCTCACGATTTGTCACAACCGTTTAATGTTGAAAAAGAGAGGGAAAGAAGAAGTAGTACTGTATAAATAAATAATATTGGAAACAATATTACTCTTACTGTCACGTTAACATAAATAATTAGGAGGGTAAAAAGAAAAAAAAAAAAGGGGTCCAAGGGTAGACCCAAAGAGATATTCTTCGAGAGTAGATAGATTAATAAGATATGCATATTAGAGAGAGCGAGAGCCCTTCTTTTGCTCCCTTTTTCTTCGTTTCTCTTGAGACCATGAAACCTTTGGCTTCCTGACACACACACCTTTTCTCTCTCATTTCCCTTCCCTTCATCTTTTCTGTCTCTCTTCCCGCCCAATAAGAAGAAGAAGAAGAAGAAGGAAGAAGAAGGAAGGAGAGGAAGGGAGATAGATTAATTAAACGTCGTCAGTGAGGTCATTCATGGAGTCGTCTACACAATCACCGCCAACCACCAACATCAAGGAGTCAAC
Source organism: Turnera subulata (assembly GCA_028386065.3). Classification (NCBI taxonomy): domain Eukaryota; kingdom Viridiplantae; phylum Streptophyta; class Magnoliopsida; order Malpighiales; family Passifloraceae; genus Turnera; species Turnera subulata. The sequence goes on along the minus strand of JAKUCV010003518.1, from coordinate 107,595 downwards.
GGTGGATCCCTTCCTCCTCGAGGCCCTCCAGTCTCCTCGTCATCGTCTTACCAGTTAGTCCTGTTTTCTCCATCACCCAATTCCTCTTTTTTTTTTTTTTTTCCCCTGGTTTATGTTATTTGGATCCATTTTTTCTTTTTTTTTTACATCGTGAGCTTCTTTGTATTCTATTTTCGATTTTGTTATTGTCTTGTTTGCTTATTTTGAACTGTCCTGTGAAGATCCTTGTAGATTATTCAATTTTGGTTTAGGGTTTTCTGGGAATTAAGGAGTTTTTTTTTTGTGTTATTTGCATATTTTGATTTTTGCTGTGAAGATGGTTTACCTAAGAGCTATATTAGATGTCAGATCTGGTTTTTGTTTTGTTTCTTCTCTCTGCGACTTTATATGGTTCTCTGGTTGCAAGAGGAAATCGAGCCCCAAAATTTTATCATCCTACAGATTGGAAACCTCTATCGTTATACCCTTAGTTATTTGGTCTACAATTTTAATTAGATTTGCTGGTTCGGTGGAGCAACAGATAGTCCGATACATATATACCAAGGGGTTAAGCTAGTGTCAATGGAATTAAGGCTGTGTCCCAGTTACGTTCAATGCCGTTTTCAGGCCTAAGGCATTGGATATTAAGTGCAATTTTCTGATTTCGGGATGGCAATGTATATGGTAGGAACAAAAGGTTTCAAGTTAGCTACTGAAAACTGGAGTGAGAATAGGTCATGAAGATTTAGGGCTCTAGAAGTACTGCAGATAAACCAGTATCTTGAATAATTATGATTGAGATTGATTTTGTTTTTTTTTTCTCCAGATCTAAATTGGGTTGGCATGGGGGTATAAGCACGGGATCTATCACTCTTAGACTAGTACATTTTGAGGAACCACTCTTGAGAGGGAAAGCTTGCACGCTCAGGCTACAGTTGCCTCTAATTTTAAAGAAAATGTTATAGAAGCCTATGTAGAGATTGTAGGATAATATTTTTTTGAATAAGCATTTTCCCTCCTTAGTACTACTATTTGTGTTTGCTCTGGGAAATCTGTTATTTAATAACACACAGATTATTAGAAACCTGCGTAATCGCCAGTCTTTCACGAAATTACTCTAATTCCCCTCATTCGAGCACAGCGTGTATGATGACGCTGAACATAACTTGAAGACTTGAGTCATTATGTTAGAAAAAGTGAAAATGGAGAATGAATCTTTGAGCTGAAACTAGTCATGGTGATGATGCACATGTGCAGTGTTTCATTAATGTCTTATCTGTGCTATCTCGCTGTATTTCCTGTAATGGAAACAGTTTGGGAAGTAGTCTTTGGCGTTAACCATGTGGTTGAGTCGGTCCTGGGCCTGTTTTAGTGTTTTAGAATTCTTCGAGCAATTACCCATCTTTTATTCCTCTTTTTTGGATTATGGTTGTCTCCAGCTTTATCTGTAAGTTTAGCAACATTGTTTGTCTGTGCAACTTTTTTATTGCAGTTTTTTTCCATAATGCCTTCAAACTACATATTTGAAACGTTTTTGTGCTATTTTTGTTATATTTTAGTTTCTTGACTTTTGTTTTTTCCTTTCTTTTTTTTCCTCTTTTTCCTGGAAAACTAATGGTTATGTTTCCTTCTCTATTCTTTTTTGGGTCAGTTTTGAGGATGGAACTTGATATCCAAAGGTTTTTGCAGAACGCTGACAGTCAGCAATTTGAATTCCAACATTATCCGTCCTCCTATCTTAGGCTGGCAGCACATCGTGTTGCTCAACACTATGGTCTAGTAACCATGGTGCAGGATAATGGCATAGATGGTATGGTGAATAAGATTGTGGTCAAGAAAACAGCAGAAAGCAGATATCCAGCTGTCCGCTTGTCTGAGATTCCTGCTAAACAGTTGGAAAGTGATAAATCTGAGCAGGTTAAAATTGTTATTAGGCCTCGACCCAATAAAGGGACTATGAATGGATGCAATGAACATGGCTTTAAACAAAATCCTGTCAGAAGTGTTGAGGAGAGGAAGGAGGAGTATGATAAGGCACGGGCTCGAATCTTCAGTGGCCCTGGCAGCTCCGGTGCTGATAATACACAGGCCCCTGGAGACAAAAAGGGAACAGGTTTCGGGGATGAGAAAGAAAATTGTAGGAACATTGCAGTTGATCCAGAAAACTATGTTAGCATGAGGGATGGTAGCTCGTCTCGAGTGGCAATTTTCCGAGATAGGGAGAAGGATCGCACTGACCCAGATTATGATCGTAGTTATGAAAGGTACCATGGTTTATTCATTGTTTTTGAGCTTGTAGCATCAGCTATGTGGTGGTCTTGGTCTGTGGCTATTCATCTTATAACCATTTTTAGATATAAGAACCCACGGAATTGTCTTCCCTGCTAACAGTGTCTTGCTTCCATGACTGATTGATAACTTTCAAATATTTTGAGCCAGTACTGCAACTACTGACTTTGTGACCCTGATTTCTGTTTTTTTCTAAATTACTTGTTATATTGATACAGGTATGTCAGGAATCTCCCACCTAATCAAAGCCATAGCTTGTTGCCCTTCAACATGCAGAATCTTCAGCATCCATTCTTTCAGTATGAAACTGGCTTTCCTCAGTCGAGTCAGATGGCGAAGATTCAGCCTTCTATGGGACACGGGCCTCCTGCAAGTTCGGTTATGAGCCCATTCTGTGCCATGGGGTCAAATCAGACAGCGATGGATGCTGCGTATGTTCAATGGCCTAGTGCAATGCTTATGTATACACATTCGTATGAGCAATTTAGACATGGTGCTTTCCAGGTGTGTTCGAATTAGCATTTGATTTTCTTTATTTTATTTCAGGGGAAAATGTGGTTTTCTTTTCTGTATCATTTTTGTCTCTTTTTGCAGATTCGAATGAAAAATGCTTAATTAGATAAAAATTTTCAATAAGATTAGAGCCAGGAGTTATTTGGGAGATGACCAGAGAACTGCTAGTCTTTTTTTTTTTTTCTTTTGGTTTTTTATTGGTTATCCATTCGGTATCCAGAGCGTAACTTTCATTGTTTAATGTAGCAATTTGACCCATTTTACTTTACTCATCGTTGGTCTATCAAGGTGAGTTTAGTTGTTTCTTACTTATTCTTGCTGTCTTTGCAGGCTCAGTTCTGTCAGCAACCTCTGAGTTTTGATTACTCTCAAAACCACTAAATTTCAGCTACTCATGAATTGTATTACTTAATACATGCAGATTTCTTGTACTATCTAGGGACTCTTGGGAGGATTCTTCACTATTATTACAAAGTTTTTTGCCTTAGTTGACTTTCCGTTTATCTTGTATGGATCTGAGTATTGGTAAAATGAGTGCAATGACACTAATCATTAATCTTTTTCCCCTTTCTGTGAAATGTTATTCTGCCGTAGAACCAAGTTTAGGTCATTTCATTAGGATGTATATTGCCTCTGGAATTCCCGTTATCTCACCTTTACAGAGTTGTTCGAGCTGGTGTTGTGTCTCGACAATCAATAATAGTCTCGCCCAAACAAAAATAAGAGTATATTTTGTTTGTAAAAAGTTGTTCATAATCGACTCGCTTTGGCAAGAGTTTCCCATAATCATGGGTTTTGATGTAATGGCGCTGTGTTTATAAAGAACGAAAATGCGCTCAGTCTTGTTGTTAACAATATGTTGGCGCCTGAATCCTCTTGCTATGTAGTCAAAATGCCCCTAAGGTCCAAGGGGTAGATCACAGATGGAAAAAAAAAAAAAAAGGGGTAACGTTACAACTAGGGCAGAGTTCCTATTGTCGTGATGGTTAGGGTTATTATTATGATAGATCTTTTGAGTGTGAGAAATACTAACTGAATTCTGACAAAAAAAGAGAAATACTAACTGAAGAAAAAAAACGGCTAGCCAACACAACGGCTAGTTTCAAAACTCTCTCTGAATGAACAGTACATCTTCTTCTCAAACACCAACCCAAAGTTTTTCTCTTTTGATTTCCATTATACGTCTATCATTCTGGAAGAATTTATAAAGTGAGAAGCAACGTTTTACATGTTTATGTGTTGTAGGGAGAGATCCAACTAAGTGTGAGCTGGTGAGTGTGGTGTTCTAAACCAACGCACACCAAAGGTTTGCAAAAAGTACTGAGTGAAGAGCAGGGCATCATGTCCTTCGTAATATGGAATTGCAGAGGCATGGGAAAAACGCTAACGAGAAATCGATTAGCTGATCTCAATCAAGAATTCAGCCCAGATTTAATATTTCTGGTGGAGACTAAGCAACGAAGCTCTAGGCTTGAAAGAAGACGGAGACGACTTGGATTCCATAATGGTGTATATGTGGAACCAGTTGGTCGTAGTGGTGGATTGGCAGTATGGTGGAGGGAAGATTTGTCGGTAAGTAAGCTTGAGTGCTGCAGCAACTTCATACATTTGAAGGTGAAGGTTGGGGAAACTGAAGATTTCTACCTGACATTAGTGTACGGTCCTCCGAAGAGGGGTGATCGTCCGGAATTCTGGAGGAAGGTGGGTGAGCTATTTCCTGGATCCCAAAAGGGATGGTTGATTATTGGCGATTTCAATGCTATACTTGAGAGTGACGATAAGGAGGGGGGAAGGATTGTTACTCCTGCGCAAACCAAGGACTTCCAAGAGTTCATGACTCAGTACGAGATGATTGATGTGGAGAGCAAAGGTGATAACTACACATGGTCGAACAAACGTCTGGATAAGGCGCATATTAGGGCGCACTTGGACAGAGCGATTTCAAATTTACACTGGAGGATGAAATGGCCTGCGGCTCTGTTAAACAATGAGCAAATGGTTGGGTCGGATCATAGACCATTGGTGCTAATGTTGCAAGAGCCGGTTGGAAAGCGCCCTAAACCTTTCAAATTTGATGAAAGGTGGACAGAAGATAAGGAATGTGGAAGTGTTATTTCTGAAAATTGGAGCATCTCAACTAACGACACCAGACAGTTTAGGGTGGCAAGAAAAATCAAGACAACAAGGCAAGCATTAATTAAGTGGAGCAAGAAAAAGAGACAGAATTCGAAGAGAGAGATTCAGGAATTACTTGCAAAACTCAAGATGTTAGAGGCATTACCCTATACCGAACATGTGAAGCAGGAAGAAGTGGAACTTCTGCAAAAGCTTGAGAAGGTGTGGGGATTAGAAGAAAGATATTGGGCTCAAAAGGCAAGGGTGAAGTGGTTAACAGCAGGTGACAGGAACACGAAGTTTTTCCATACTACTACGGTGCAGAGAAGATGTAGAAACAAGATTAGAAGCTTGATGAATGAAGAAGGCAGCAGGGTGTCTGGTGTGGAGAATATCAAGGCGGAAGCACTTCGGAACTTTCAAAATGTTTTTGCCTCGGAGGGTGTGACAAATATGGATGAATGGAACAGCTATATCCCCAAGCTTATAACAGGGGAGATGAATTCGTTCTTGATGAAGGAATTTACTGATGAGGAAGTGCGAGCTGCGACATTTGGAATGGGGGCAACAAAATCACCTGGTCAGGATGGCTTCCAAGGTATATTCTTCCAAAAATACTGGAAGGTAATTCAAGAGGACGTGTGTAAGGCAGTAAGAAGCTTCCAGAATTCGGGTAAATTACTTTCTGAACTGAACTCAACTCTGATTGCATTAATACCAAAAGTAAAATGCCTGGAATCCTTAAATCAATACCGTCCAATCAGTTGCTGCAATTTTATTTACAAGATCTTCTCCAAATGCATTGCAAATAGACTGAAAACATTACTGGCTGAGATCATTTCCAACACTCAGGCTGCCTTTGTTCCTGGGATAAATATTCAGGACAATATTGTGGTAATGCATGAAGCACTTCACACAGTGAGATCTCGGTGCAAAAATGCAAAAATAGGGTTGATGATGAAATTGGATGTAGCAAAAGCATATGAAAAACTGGAGTGGGAGTACTTGGAAAGAATTCTCACTTTGTTCGGCTTTGATCCGTTGTGGGTGGAGATGATCATGAACTGTATTACAACTGTGAGATTCGCAGTAAGCATCAATGGAGAACAAACAGAATTCTTTCAACCAACCAGGGGCATCAGACAAGGGGATCCGCTATCCCCTTATCTATTCATCATTGCGGCGGAGGGATTGTCAAGAAGACTGGAAAAATGTTTCAATAGTGGTTTCATTAAAGGGTTCAAGATAAACAGATACTGCCCTGCAGTGCATCATGTCTTCTATGCGGATGATACAGTTCTTTTTGGGAGTGCAAGCTTGGAGGAGGCAAGGAATTTAATGTGGATTGTGGAGCAATATAGTATGGCTTCCGGACAAAGAATTAACAGAGACAAATCCAGAATTTACTTTAGCTCCAATGTGCTAAGGGAGAATAGAGATGCTATCTGTGAAGGGGTGGGTATGAGAATGGCTGCTGATAATGATACTTATCTAGGGATCCCGACTAACTGGGGAAGATCACGTACAAAAACTTTAAACTTTGTAAAGGAGAGGATCCAATCAAGACTCAGAAGCTGGAAAGGGACACTCCTGTCGCAAGCAGGGCGTGAGGTCCTGGTGAAGGCGGTAATTTCAGCCTTACCGGTCTATGTCATGTCTCTCTTCAAATTCCCGTCTAATTTCTGCAATAGTATTCACAACATTATGGCCAGATTTTATTGGGGTGGTAGTGAAGATAAAAGGAGAATTCACTGGAAAGATTGGAATGTGTTGAAGAAGATTAAATCAGAAGGGGGAATGGGATTTCGCAACATGGAATCCTTCAATAATGCACTGCTTGCAAAGCAATGTTGGAGAATGATACAGAACCCCAATGCACTATGGACGCAAATCCTCAAGGGAAAGTATTTTCCGAGAACTGAATTCTTAAAAGCGACTAAAGGAAGTGCTAGTTCTTGGATTTGGAGTAGCTTGATGTCAGGAAGGGACCTATTGAAACAAGGGCTGAGATGGGATGTTGGAAATGGTAAACAAGCTCTATTATGGGAGGATGGGTGGTTGCCTAGAGATGGTAGATTCAAGATAGAATCGATTAGGCCGGAGGGCCAAGCTGGAATATTGGTGGCGGATTTGATAGAAGGAAATGGCAGGTGGGACAGAGGGAAGATTGAGTCTCTTATTAATCCAGAGGAGGCCGATATAATTTTTCGCTTGCCTGTTGAAACTGATGTCGAGGATAAACTATGTTGGCATTATGAAAAGAGGGGAGAATACACCGTTAAATCGGGCTATTGGCTTGCAATGAAACAAAAGATACCATTACAAGTGAGCAGGAGTTCTGGAGATGAACAAATGGATTGGAAGGAGTTATGGTCGCTGGAGGTGCAGCCAAAGATCAAAACATTTGTATGGAAGGTGCTTAGAAATGCCTTGCCGATTGCTAAAAACCTGCAGGTCAGAATGATGATACCAAATGCGAAGTGTGAAGTGTGCGGTTTGGAGGAAGAGACCAGGGAACTTCTTCTTTTCTTTTGTGATCATGCCAAAGCGGCCTGGTTTGGCTCCACATTAGGAATGCGAATGGAAAAGACAAATTTTCCAGGAGTGGAGAAATGGTGGAAAGATCTGGGGGCAGATTTAGATAGGAGACAAAAACTGGAAGTCAAAGGCCGGGCAGCAAATATCATGTGGAATGTCTGGAAAATGCGAAATGAGTGTTTGTATGAGGAGGAAGAGGCTAAACCTCAAACTACAATCATTCGAAGTGAAATAGCAGCACAGCTGATGGGCGTGAACCAACACCAGATAGCCCAAGTTCGCAGCAGAACGAATGATGATGAAGTAGGATGGAAAAAACCACAGGCTGGAACAATCAAGATTAATTTGGATGGTGCTTTTAAATCAGCAACCAAGGAAGCCAGAATAGGTGTCATATGTAGGGATGATCAGGGAATCATGGTTGACGGGATGTTTTCAAAACCACGGTGTACAAGCGCTCTCCAAGCAGAAGCGCTAGCTCTCCGGGAGGCGGTTAATCTAGCCATTGCTAGAAATCATCAGCAGGTGATATTCGAAACCGACTCATATAATCTGTGGAATGCGATCCATGGACGAGGAGAGGAAATCCCCATTGAAATTCGGGTAACGGTTACAACAATCAAGCAAAAAGTACAGGGAAGGAATGGGTGGAGCATTGTACAAATCCCACGAGCGGCGAATTGTGCCACTGATTGGGTAGCTAAGGCTGCTCTCAATCGAACATGCCCTGTAAATTGTTTTGTGCAGCCTCCTATGGCTCTTGCTTTCTTGCTATGTAAGGACTTTATTATGAATTAAATAAAGCTATCTATGTTTTCGACAAAAAAAAGAAATACTAACTGAAAGAAAAGTGTAACTTCAGTATTGTTATTTGTTGTCATTATCTGTCTGCCAGGATTAGGTAATTTTCTCGTCTCCTGCTTTCCCCTTGGATGTGGTGGTAGCTATTTTTGAGGCTCCCTCCCTAGAACCAGATTCTAATTCTCTGCTACTTGCCACCCAATGAGAGGCCTCTTCCCTACCATGGAAAAATTGATAGGCACAAATTTAAATGATGCGTCTATGTACAATCCGGACCTTGGAATTCGTGTTGACAGGTCAGGTTCGTGTTGGATTGAATGCGTAAAATGGATTGTGATTCTTCAAGTCATTTAATAATCATGTCATGTTGTGTGGACCCACTTATTAAATTTAATAAGTTTATAAGTTAATTTTTGCAATTTGTGTTGTAATTTTAAGTAGATAGGTTATAATTAGATTTTTTACATATATTAACTGAGATTATAAATTGTAAAATCATTATGTAATAATAGTTTAAAGCATTTATGAAAATATTTTTGGATAATTTTAGTAACTTTTTTTTTTTTTGAGAAATGGACTACTTAAGCATTCAATGAATTCAGCTTACACTGTTGGATACATCAGCATAAGCAATATTACAAAGATAAAGATAATCTAGTAAAATTGTCTAGCATTATGGGTTCCCTTTGGTTTTGTATAATTTTAGTAACTTAAGCCTAAAATATTAGATAAATTGTGTGTTAAATTAATAAAATATATAAATCTTAAATGTAATCAAGTCATAGGTAAGTGTTGTGTGGGTTTAGAAGTCAATTATGTGGATACTTTGTCATGTGTCAATTCGTTTAGTTAAACTAGTTGAAAATCTTTCACTTATACCTATTAATTTTGTGTCACAATCCGTCACATCGGATTGACAATAGCTGAAAACGAATACTTTCTATAATTTTAAATATGTTTTTGGAGATTTGAACTCCTATAAAATTAAAAATTAATTTTTTTTGATAAGTTTAAATTAACTATAATAATATGGAGGTTTATGAATTTTAGATAAATTCAATTTTATTGTGATTAGAGTTTGATAACTTTTAGATAAGTTTGAATTAATTTTTTTTTTGTTTCTACCATATAAAAAATAGAAAAATTAGAAAACTCAAAATAGCGTGTACTAATTATATGTTAACATTTACCTAAAACACAATTAGATGTTAACATTATTGGAATAGGATACGATAACTAATTACCAAATATACAACATAGTGTGGGGGGCAAAAGCTCCAAATACAATACCGGGATGAGAAATAAAAAACAAATGCCGGCGGCGGAGTCTCTTGACGAGACGCAGAAATGCCTCGTGTTCCTTTTGGTTTCTTCGGTTACTAATATTGAGCTCCATAATCCTTTACAATTATCCCATCCCCATCCACCCACAATACACAGTCACCGAGCTTTCCGTAACAAATCTCTCGCTTCATGATACTTCCGTCAGCGGCATCTTTAGGGCCCAGATTCTTGCCTTCAACCCCAACAGTGACGTCCTGATAGTGAGCCCACAAGTTGATTCCACTATTCTTTGTGGGTCACAAAGATTGGCTGTAGCGGAAGTGGCACCGTTCCATCAAGAAGCTTTGCGTGTGACTCCTTTAGATGCATCATTCTACCTGTTAGGTGCTGCATATTTTTCGACGCTGTTGGGATTAAACAGGACATCGAGGAGCTGGGTGTGGTGAGCTTTGGGTTGAACTTGACGCTTTCTGTGCAATTTTGGCGTACTTTCCCGCCCATCTTTGATAAGAACTGGGTAATTCAGGCTTCCTGCAAGGACATACATGTTGCAATTGCTGCCTCAAATGTTGATAATGGGTCATCATCGGGGGCTTCTTTCGGCAAACGAGCTTGGCAGTGCCATTCCTCTCACCTCCGCGGCTACTAGCTTTTTCTGTGATAAAAAATAAAGTGTTTAGGGTTGAGGGCAATCGAGGGCTTACTGCAGTAAGTCATCAATCGCCATGCAATAAACTATCTAGGCTTACTGTTAATGATACAACTTTTGTTTTGTTGCTTTATGTTATTTTGTTATTTCCATATTTTGGGAGCACCCACAAATTTCAAGGATGTTTTGCATGGCGGCACTGAGCAACAATTAAGTAGAGCATATATATATATATATATATATAACATACAAGGGTTTTTCTAATGAGTAATCATATTAATTAATCAATTGGGAGATACGGAGTAATGCAAATGCGTTCACATAGTGACTATGGCAAGATACACTCATGATTGATCTGTAACACAATGACCTGCAGTTTTTGTACTTGGTTTCGCTTAATGTTGAGAAAACAAATATAGGAATCTAATCTAACAGTTGGATTCTCGAAGGAATAAAATTGCTAGGCACGTGAATTCCATTTACTTCAATGAAAGCTCATCCGAATCCGCCTACCTTGCTGCCGGCTCTGCTGTTGAGGTGCTGACTTACGAAGTCATTTTTTTTTTTTTTGGTTACTTATTACAATCTATTAATGTGTTGTTTTTGTGGATTTGCAATTAGGTTGCTAAGGGGGAATTGAATTCTGCTGCAGCAATTGTTCGGACTCCTGGACACCATGCGGAGCATGATGATTGATGGGGTTTTGCCTTTCCAATAATGTTTGGCTGTCGCAGCGAGCTATCTGAACCAGTGAGAAAACTGTGTTTCTTAGGATAATCAAAAGTATTAATATTTGTCATCACTTTTGCTTATTACAGCCTGAATTGGGTGTTAAAAAGATTTTGATTGTTGACTGGGATGTTCATCATGGCAATGGCTCGTGTTTTTGTTCTTCTCCGTTCATAGGTACTGCAAGAATTAGGGAATTCTTTTTGGGAAGTTTAACTGTGTTAGGTGGTCCGTAGCATATGGTGATTGTGTGAGTTGTAAATTTATGCAGGCATGAGTTTGGGGCCTTTTACCCTGCAAATGAAGATGGATTTAAATTATACTATGGTTGGAGAAGGACCAGGTGCAGGGTATAATACAAATGTTCCTTGGGAGAATGGAAGGTGTGGTGATGCTGACTACCTCGCTGCTTGGGATCATATTTTAATTCCTGTTGCCAAAGAGTTTGATACGGTCATGATTGTTGTATCTGCAGGATTTGATGCAGGTTCCACATTTCTAACTTTATCAGTTGTAAAGTTTTATTCTCTGATTTTCTTGTCGTGGTCCTTTTGCAAGTCCTCGGTTCATTTTCAAGTGAATTCTTGAAACAGCCGTAGGTGATCTCCCAGGGTTCAAGAAGGAAGAAGTGAAGGTGGAGATCGAGTTTGACAGGGTGCTCTAGATAAGCGGAGAGAGGAATGTGGAGAAGAAAGACAAGAACGATACTTGGCATTGGGTCGAACGCAGCATTGCGGCAAGTTCTTGCGGCGGAGGTTCAGGCTTCCTGATCAGTTCTTACGGTGACCATGCCAAAGGAGGAAGTCAAGAAACCTGAAGTTAAAGCCATCCAAATCTCGGGTTGATGTATAAGGTTTCTGCCAAATATTCTTATATTTGTTATGGAGCTATCTGAGTGGTCTGTGGGCTTGTGTTTGTGATTAATTTGTCACTATCGTAACTCACAGTTTATCCTATCTGTGTGAAAACCAACGTCTTATAATAAAATGTTAAGTGCAATGTTAAGAAACCGGACACAGTTGAGATGTTGCTCCTGCTCCTGCTCCGGGAGAAGTTCAGGAATGAGAAGAAATCCAAATCGGCTCCACAGGGTGGAAATATGCCTGGATTAAATGGTTATACCGAGTGTGAGAACACTCAGAAGGCTCTATATTGGCATTAGCCAGTGCAAGCCCTTCTAACTTTTCCAAACCAGTGCGGTCGATTGGGGAGCCAAAGGGGATGTCTTTCTCATAATGAATTCTGATACAAGGCTTAAGTGATGACTTGTTTCTTTCTTTCATTGGTAATGAATGTATGATTTACGTAAATTTGTGTTTGATTCAAAGTGTGAAGAATGTATGTACTCTGGTCATGTATGAAATTGCTACAATATGACAAAAAAGTTAACACTAGCAAAATACTTTTACTTCATATCTTTTGAAGAGGTTCTACCCGTTCTACAAGGATGTCAAAAATAAGTGCATTTGCACCTGAAAGAAAACATAACTAACAAAGCACAACAAGGGGGAAAATCATTCCCAATTTGGTTACAGTATGTTGGAGCCTGAATCCTGTTATGTAACAAAAATGCACCCAAGATCCAAAGGGAAGATCACAGATCATTAGCATGGCAATAGACTTTTGGCCGGCGAACGCAGTGCAACACCCCCTCGCTGAGGATGGGAGTACTTCCTGTACACAGTCTGCAATTTGTTTCCTGGCGCTTTGGTATGGTAGAAGGCCAGCAGTGCAGCACATTCTCTGCATACCCACAAACACAAATAAGTTTAAAGAAAACCAACATAAAAGACGGAATTGATGATATATTCGAAGAGAAATAGTAAGAGAAGAGACTAATTAATTAATACTTACCCCAGCCCAGCTGATGTTCTGAGAATCCTGTGTGAAACTTGAGGGTCTCCGTCCAGAGAGGAGTTCTTTTTAGAGTGCAACGAGCCACATACACTGCAGAGGCAGCAACCATGGAGGGGCAGAACTTTGTGATGTCGTATTGCATCATACCCTACTCACTCAGGAAGTAGACCATATTTTCCATCTCCTTGTCATCCAAGGTCGAATTAGCAGTAGCAGTAGTAGATGCCTTGATGAAGCGAGCGAGGAAGTCATAATGAGTAGGCACCGTTAGAGTCCACTCAAGCTGCACCAGTATACTTTTTTCCATCACCAGAATCTGCTCATGACTGTAGGCTGTGTCTGAAATGCGCACCAGATCTTTTACCTGAAGACGGCTTAAGATGTAAGAAAATAAACAAAAAAACCCCATAATTGGACTAATTAACCGCAAGGAACTGTGTGTTTCAGATCTTAGAATTTACCTCTGGAGCCCAGATTTCCTCGTATTTGGATGCAGTGAGCATGGCACTGATGCCAACAAGCCGCAGTTCTCTACTTGGAACCATCTTGGTCGACAGGAACCGATCGATGATGTTGATTGTGAGTTAAAGTGTTTCCTTGGGGAGCTCAAGTTTCTGGTGGACGTCAATCAACCAATCCACCAGACTGGACCTCATCTCCTCATTGATCTCTGGTTGTGAACCCATGTAATCACGAGGGCGGTTCTTATTCTCAGCTAGTTTGTAGAGCTTGTAGATGTCCTCAACATATTCACCTGCGCCCAAGTGATAATAGACTTCTGCAGTATCAATGTCTACAGTCTCCGGCTTTGGTTTGGTTCCCATACGACGACAAGCAGCATAACATAACATCAATTTTGGACATGAAACAAATAACACTTTAGAACTTTCTTCAAAGCCAAAGCTCACCAAATTTGATACAACTATTTGTTTAAGAAATAAGATGTTGTTGAGCCAATATACCTTGCTTCTGACAGTGAGAACTGAAGTTGGTGTTTGCCGTTTCTTTGAAGATCCATCTCCCTCCTTCTTCTTGTTCACTATTTTCTCTTTGTCAACAGTATCAGGGCTAATCTCGATCACCTCCATTGGCTTTGGCTTGACTACCCTGAGTGACAGCCAACATCTTCTGAGCCGCCGCCTGAGGTGCTGCAGCTCTTCTGCCAACTACTGCTGCACCAAGCTCCTTGTCCACATTCACACAAATTTCTTTCTGCATCCCGAAGGAAACCCAACATCCAAAGTCGTGCAAATAAGACCAGAGAATCAGCAAAAATCACTTAAAGAAATTGTAGAATTGAAGTGAACCTTTTTGTTCTCTGCAGCTGCATGGGCATTGTCATGTAATTGTGCGCAGAAACTCTTTGAATGTTTTTTTTTTTTTTTTTGATGATAAGTCGATAAAAACTCTTTGAATGTTGGGTTACCATTATTGAAAAGGACAAAACAACTGATCGATTATTTTCTGCTGTTGATTACGACAATCAGATACTCAGTCCCTTTATTTATTGCACTACATGACTTTTTTGGTTAACTAAATAGGGTAACTATGAAAAAAAATAATTTAATACTTTTCAAAACTCTTCTATTCTGAAACAAAAAAAAAAAACCTAAAACATCTATATAATGGGACAAGGCAAGTGCTTAATTCAAGATATTCATAATGCGAAATCATGCATTGAAAGTAAATCTAGGGGATAGATCCTCCTAATTTAATCTGAATAAAGTTTGTTTAAATTGTTAATTTAGCCTTATGAAAGATGAAGAAGACAGATGAAGGGAGAATAAGTTTGGAAGATAATGTAAAAAAATCTAACAAAAAATTTGTTAAAAGTTATTTAGAATTTGTAAAACGCCTCCTGGGGTGGGGTGGGACAAATTTTTTTTCTTAAGAAAGAAATTAAGCTTTATTATGTCTTTTACATACACACAATTGTAAGTTGCAAGTAGGGATGGCAACAGGGCGGGGAATTAGCGGGTTGAGCAATCCCTGCCCCGCCCCCCGCACCTTATTTTTCTCCCCCATCCTGCCCCGCTCCCCGCACACGGGGGAAAATTTAGCCCCATCCCCGCTCCTCGCGATCTCCGCGGATCCCTATTCTCCGCACCTCATTAGTGACTATTTCAATTTTTTGGACAAAAAATGCACCTCATTAGTGACTATTTCAATTTTTTGGACAAAAAATGCAGATTTAAACCGTCCAATAGGACCAGTACACATATCAGTAATAATAAAAATAATATCCAAAGTTTGACATTTAACTAATACATAAGAATTCTAATAACAAATCATGTCCAAAGTTTGACATTTAACAACACATGGAATTAAATAACAACACAAATCATGTCCAAAGTTTGGCATTTAACAACACATGGAATTAAATAACAACACATGGAATTAAAATAAGATGATCTTCATGTCTATTCCATGTCTTCTCTAGTCCATCTTTGATCTTATTATAGGGGCTATGCCATAGACAATTCTGATTCCTACATATAAACATATAGAATATTTTAGTTAAAATGGAAAAATACAATTGTAAATTTATGAAGGTAATGTATATTGTAAATTAAAACACTTACATAAATAGCACCATCTGCATCAGCTTCTACATCCTCATCTCTAAACCAACAGTGTGGCCATGCATTGGAGGAGGAACTTATATAACATGTGAAAAAGAATACTAACTTTTCCCTCATGAAAAATAAGATAATGCTGATGGCTCAACAGTTACTGCAACACACTTTGTGCACTGAAATTGTCAATTGCATATTAAGCAAATAGCATCCACTTTCGAAACTTGTTTAAGCCATCCATTCCAGCAGCACTTAAAAGGAAAACCAATACGAAAAGATATTCATAATCTAATGCAACATAAACCAAACATCTGAAAACTATCCTAACAGCTTAGAATAGCACAACAAGCAAATACCATGGAAAACCAACTACACTATACAAACTGTGAACTTGAATTTGAAGTAAAAACAGAAAGTTTAAAGAAATTGTACCTTCAACTTCAAGCCATAGCCAATCGCGAACACACATCAAAGCTTCTATTGTTTTTGGATCCAATCTACTTCGATGTGGATTTAGAAACCTACCACCAGTACTAAAAGCCGACTCTGAAGCTACCGTGGAAATAGGAATGGATAAAAAATCCCTTGCAATCTTTTGTAGTGTGGGAAATTTTAGCCCATTTGACTTCCACCAAGACAATATATCAAAATCATGCTCAGGGGTTGTAGGCAATACTTTCTCTTCCAAATAATAATCTAATTCTGTCTTGGCACAATAAGAGGAGGACTTGTCATTCACAAATTGGGCATAATTACTTTTCCATTTGTCCCAACTCTTACATGTAGAAGAGGATGAGGATGACTCTGTAATTGAGGAATACAAATCACTAGGCTGCGAATTCCTAGATTTAGCTTCATATTCCTTTAGCAATTCTTGAAAAATCTTCTTTACCCTCTCCATCTCACTTTCAGCTCTATCTCTATACATTAGAGGGAAAAAAATAATTTAAAAGCATCAACTTATATCTAAGATTTAAAATAGCCCCTATCGCCATCACCTCATTGATTACCCCCCCAATACTTATCAAACTTCTCAATCATACGACCAACCATTCTCTCAATGATATCACTCTCACAACAAAACCACTCCCTCAAAGTAAGTCTAATTTTTTTTTTTTTGAGAATCAAATAATTTTCATTTCAAAAATGAGTTAGGGAGACCCTAACAAGAATACAACCAAGAGTATGTATATACAAGACAAGCTGATAGCATGTACGGGTAGAATAATGAAAGGTCAGCAAACAAGCTGAATCAAACTACAAATTTAATGGCCCAAAAAGTACATAGCTGCTGCATTGCAGGAGACAAGGGCCGAAACTTGAGATTAGTCAGCCCGCAGAACCTAAGTTTTAGGTCCGAGAAAATATTTGTAACAATTGCACTAGGAGGGCGAGAGCAATGTGAGAAGTAGCGATTATTCCTTTCTCGCCATATGTGATATACACAAGCGCACCATGCGACGCGCAGAATCATGGAAAAAATAGATTTCTTCTGCAAATTTCGTTTGGCCCAATCAAACTCAAAAGGCCAGCCCCAACAGCACGATGAGAGTTACAGAGAATGAGTATTTTCGACCATACCTCAGTTGAGTAAGAGCACTCAAAAAATAGATGATTACGAGACTCCCCAAAAGATGAACAAAGAAGACAAAGATGGTCTGATGTGATTCCCCAGCTGCAGAGTCTATCACGTGTAGCTAGTCTATCAAGAATCGCCAACCAAGCTATGAAGCTATGCTTGGGAATATTTCCAGCAGACAATAACAATTTAAACCATGGAACTCTAGCTCGCTTGGAACGGATGAGCTCCCAAGCACTTCCAACAGAAAACAAACCAGAAGCAGAATGAATCCAATAGACTTGGTCCATAGTAGAAGAGGGGGTTATGGAGGCCATAGCAATCGGTTGCAACTGCGAAATTATAGGAAGGCGACTAGGCGGCCAAGACCAAGAGTTATTTGAGATGAGGGAGCTGACCTTGGCTTGAAGTGGGATTTTTGTACCTGCTATTTCAGAGGTTGGAATGATAGAGTGCAAAAGTCCATTGGGATGCCAGTTATCCCACCAAACAAATGTGTTACAGCCATCACCAATAGAATGTGAAAATGCAGAAAAGAAGGCAGATCGTAGCTTGAGGATCTTGCGAATGCTCCATGAACATGAAGAAGGAATGGGGATGCTCCATAAACTCCTCCCCTTAAGAACATAAGTGGAGATCCAAGCAACCCATAAAGACCCTGCTCGTAGCAATAAATTCCACAAATTCCGAGCAATGCATGCTTGATTCCATTCTTTGAGTTTTTTAAGACCCAATCCACCTTCTTGCTGGGGATAAGTGAGTTCTGACCATGCAACCTTCGCTTTTCGAGCATTGCTAGAAGTGCCCGAACATAGAAAGGAAGCACAAAGCCTCTCAACCTCTTTTAGTACTTTAGAAGGCAAAATGAAGATGTTTGCCTAATAGTTTTGGATGCTAAACAAAACTGATATAACTAATTGCAACTTTCCAGGAAAGGAGAGAAATCTGGAGCTCCAAGCATTGATTCTTACCATAATCTTCTCAATAAGAGGTCGACAATAGGCAAAAGACAATCTTACAGAAATCAAAGGGACACCCAAGTATCTGACAGGTAGGGTGCCAAGAGTAAAACCACAAATCTGAAGGAATTGTGGAATAATATGATCAGGGACACCCGAGAAAAATGCCTCACTCTTTGCAGGGTTGAACTTGAGGCCAGAGAGAAAATAAAACTCTTGAAAGGTTTGAGTAACGGTTGCAGCAGCCTTTAAGCTCCCATCAGAGAATACCAAGAAGTCATCAACAAAACATAAGTGCGTTAGTTGCACTTGAGAGCATTTGGGATGATATGGAAGAGAATTATTTTCAGCAGCTTTGAAGAGAAGACATGATAGTACTTCAAGAGAGATGACAAAAAGATACGGGGAAATAGGGTCACCTTGCCGTAGTCCCTTACTCCCTTTAAAATATCCACACAAAGCTCCATTGATGGAGACAGAAAACATGGGAGTAGAAAAACAGACTTTGAGCCAAACAATGAACTGATCAGGAAAGCCCATAGCAGTCAAAACATTGAGAAGAAAATCCCAGTCAACAGAGTCAAAAGCTTTCATCAAGTCAATTTTCAAAGCACATCTACTTGACAGATCAGACTTATGATAGTTGTGCACTAACTCATGTGCAAGCAATACATTATCCACAATTCTTCTTCTTGGGATAAAAGCGGTTTGACTTTTGCTGATTAAAGAAGGTAGACATTGTTGGAGCCGACCAGCAAGAATTCGAGAGATACATTTGTATAATGTTGTGCAGCAAGCGATGGGCCTAAAATCTGTGAGCTTCTGTGCATTTGCAACTTTAGGGACTAAGCTTAGAATGGTGGAATTGACACCTCTCATCAGTTTATTCGAATGGAAGAACTCTTGCACAACCCGTATGACATCATTGCCAACAATGCTCCAAGAAGACATAAAAAATTCTGCAGTATACCCGTCAGGGCCTAGAGCCTTGTTGCTGCCTAAAGAGAACATGGCCTCTTTAATTTCATCATCAGAGACAGCAGCAGTAAGCATGAGGGAATTTTCTGGTGATATAGTTCGTTGCAGCAAAGATTGGAAAAAAGGAACTGAACCATAAATATTCACCGTTGGATAACGAGTACTAGAAAACAATTCTGTGACACTATGAAAGATCTCCAACTTATCACAAATTTCTATAGCCATACTCCAATCTTCTTTTGTTGGCACACTTTTGTATTGAGAATCATGCATTAGACAACGGTAAAAAATGCTTCTATATGGAATGGCTGAAACAAGCATAGGATATGTGGAGTTCCAACGGGTTTTACAATCAAGTGCAAGCTTCTTAGAATATTCTACTTCCTCAATACAACAAATTTCAGCAAATTTTTCTTCCCTCTTTGGTGTTGTTGTCAACAAATTCACACTCTCTCTTATTTTACTTATCGCTCGATTTATGATTGCTAAGCCATCTTTCACAACTAGATTCAAGATATGTACACAACACCTCATGTGAAATAATGCACCTCCAAAAAGAAATGATGATCGAGGAATTTTACCAAATATGAAAGGGATCATGGCATCATTAGTGGTGCAGTTGTCAAGTGTGAGTGTCAAGAGCTTTCTATCCACATTATACTCCACCAAACATTGCACCAAAATATCACAAAGATTCTCTGAAGTATGTGGTGCTGGTACATATATGAACCTACAACACAAAGAGAATATTAAAAAAATGGAATAATTAAAGTTATATAAATCTGAAGTGGCAGCAAATGCCATGCAAAAAAAAACAAAAAAAATAAATGTTACCTTAAAATTCAGGACTGCAAATTCCATGACTCATCAATGAAGTGAGCTGTAACTGCCATGTATCCCTTATTTTGGTTTCTGGATGTCTACAAATCGGTTGTGATGCAAATTCGACCTTCATTTTTTTATAACAACTTCTTTGTCTTCAACTTTTCAGCCTCATATCTCTGAAATAGGTCACTCTTTATTGTATTTCTGGAAACCACCTGGAATAGAGACTGAAGAGCTGCACAAAATCTCCTAAACCCGAGATGCTCAACCATAGCTAAAGGATACTCGTGCATTGCAATCATCGAAACAAGCTCATTCCTTGCAATGGTTTGGTTGAATGTATAGTTTCCAACCATAAACGAATCTCCCTCTATCCCAGTTGAAGAGCTACCCATTGGCATAGTGCTAAGCAACATTTGCCTTGGTCCTCTCACAGTACGAAGCTTGCATATAGATATATGGTCATGCAAGAGTTTTGTGCCCATTCTTGTTTCACCAACAAGCTTCCTGTTGCAATATTTACATATTGCCTTCCATTTATCATCTATCTTCTGTCTCTTATAGTGAACCCAGATTGATGATTTCAATCCTTTTTTGTTGGGACTGATTTGGTCCTTTCATCTTCTATCTCTACAGTATTTGATGCTACTGTTTGAGATGTAGCTTGCTGATTTCCTCCATTTGGAGTTGGTGTGGTGGTAGACATATCCTAAGTTCCTAACAAAAGAAAAATAAAAAAATCAAGCGAAGAAGAAAAATTCACAAAAATATTATATGCGCAAGGAAGAAACATTATAAGTATATAATAAAAACAACACAGCCCAACAATAAGCAAGCAGGAAAACAACGATGTAACATACCCTCAAAGCGCCATCATCACCTCTGTAACAACCAAGAGAACAAACTAGCATTGTAATGACTACAACATTAAACTATTAAAGCAATAGGAACCAAGAAGCTCAGCTTTGCACAATTGCTCACAGACTTTCCTTATAACTAGAAACGAAATCCAAACACAAACAAAAATCCACACCTACATTTCCAAATTATGTAGCACTTCAAAAAACAAAAAAAAAAAAAGAAGAAGATCAAAACTTGAAAACTCCAATAACAAAAAAAAAAGCTTAAAACTTTACAACACCCACAAGCCCGTACCCAAAGTCCAAACTTGCAACCATTACCTGAACAGAATACTTGACGGCAAGCCCAGCAACAGAGTCCCCTCTCTTAATCTACTAACCACCGTTACAAACCAGCCAACCACTGAATCCAAACATCAAGCAAAGTAATCGGATTATTGTCTCATCAAATAGCCAGCCACTGAATCCAAACTTCAAAGCAAAGTAGAAACAAATGAACTAGTTTACTCTAAATTAATCAATTGCACGAAGATTTAGCCCATCTAATCAGATCAAACCACCCAAATCCCAAACCACCCAAACATCACAAATGAGATTTGAAAGGAAGTAGGAAACGAAATCAAACTCACCTGTTGAGACTTGAGATGTCGCGAAAGGCGTCTTGACTCTTGCGGGTGCTCGCGAGCAGAGGCAGGGAAGAGGGAAGCGAGTCGGCTCCGTGACTCGATGTGGCAGAAGAAGGAAAATCTGGGTGAGGAGGAAGGAAAAGGAGAGGGAGGAATAAAAGATGGTGGTGGCGGCGTCGTCCGGCTGTAGCGGCTCTGAGGGAAGGCGCAAGAGAATCAATGCTCCTCTGCTCCTTGTCGGCGAAGGAGACACGGGCACGAAGGAGAAGAGAAGAGCAGCTGTGAAGAGGAAGAGGGAGAGGACAGTGTCAAGGGGAGGAGAGGAGAGGACAGTGGCGAGGGGAGGAGGGATTTAGGGTTTTTTTGGATGAGGAATAGAAGATTTAGGGTAATGGTCTAATGGAAGCGATTTAGTGCTGCACTGGGCAGCCTGGGCTGCTGAAAAAAAAATCAATACATTTTCAAAATGACCAAAATATCACAATTATCAATACAGCTAGCTAGCCACCATTACTATTATGCAATAAACTACCTGGGTAATTCAGGCTTACTCTTGATGATGAACTATTTTTTTTTTTGTAACTCTAGCTAGTTTTGTTGCTTTATATTGTTATTTCTACATTGGGAGCACCCACAAATTTCCCTTCCCCCGTTTAGTTGTTAACGCTCAACAGATTTTCCCGCCCTTCCGAAGGTAAACGCAGAGGAGAAAATACTAAGTCTAATAATTGCCACATTATACATTTATCCACGGTCGGCTCATATACATCAATCACATCAAGAGTCCTTGCCAAACAACCAAAATTAACCTAAATCATTTAAACTTTAAAACATTCCTGGCACAATCTCAGTAGGTTACGTATAGTAATTGGTTATTTTTGTTTGTACTTAAATTAAAATTAACTGGGCTCTTGATGATTATGATCCAAAGCAAGAAAATCCCAAATGGGTCAAAGTCCAAAGAATTCGAACTTTCCAAAATATTTAAAACCAATATGTCAAGGATGGCCTGTCCACAATATAAGCCTGTCAAACAAAGGCATGTGGTGGCCAAAAATTGGAAGGAGAAAGAAGGGGGAATTAAAGAGAGGTGGATTTCAATGTCTATCAGAAATCAAATGGGGAAAGAAGGGATATGGCATTACAGAAGAGGTCGGGGAATACCCGAAAGACATAGTTAACTCCAGGAAGCTACCATGGGAAGGGGTTTTGTTGCTGATTGAATGCAGTCGTTGTACCTTTAGCTCCTTAGGTGCCTAGGCAGTATGGCAATGCCAAAATCTTGTGCTCTATGGCCAGAGATTCTAGAGACAGGGTAGCCAAATGTGGGGGTGCTACTGCAGTAGCTTATGAGCTTGGGACAATAGGCAAACCTATCCCCAAAATCACCAAATACATATGAGAAATACCTAAACGCAATGGTTTTTTTTCTACATTGAACTTTCTGAGAGTAAAGAAAAATAAGCCAACGCTTTTTAGCTAAATCCAAAGGATCGTCTTAAAGAAAAGCTTGTGGACATGAATCGCCTGAAACAGCGACATTGTCGTAACCAAGCCACAGTCTTCATCCCCACGACATGGCTGCAACTATATGATCACACTCTGTGAAGATGTGATAGTGGATTGGCTTAATATAATGCACTCAGGTGTTTTGTACCAGGGAGCCCATATTATCCTAGAAATAAAAAAAAACAAATTTTTTTGTCTCTCTTTCCTTCCTGAAAACTATGAACACCATGATCCCAGCAACAGGTGGCAATTTAGGTTGTAACTGAATAAACTAGAAAAAAACTGAAACAGAGAATAGAGAAAAAAAAAAAAAACAAGCGAAAACTGTATTGAAACTATTCAATTGTGATGAATTCGGTAATGAAATTCAATCAACAAAGCGAACCGAATGTTGGAAAAAATTGCAAAAGATTCGTGAAAAATAAAACATGACACAAGAATTTAATGTGGTTCGGCCTTAAACTTGCCTACGTCTACGAATTTCCAATCTTCACTAATATATATAGGGTTTTTCTATCTTGTGCCCTAGGGGCACATGATAAGCTACCAAAAAAGGAAATAAAACCTCACAATTAATGAATATCATTCTCATAGTGACAAAAATAACCTCTCATTATTATGTTTTAAAATAATTGCATTCTATAAATCATCTGTATGGATGGGTTATTTTAGTTCATAGAAAAATAATACTCATTAATTGTGAGGTTTTATTTCCTTTTTTGGTGACTTATTATGTGGTCCTAGGACACAAGATAGAAAAACCCATATAAAAATATTAATACAAAAACCTCCTAAGAGAATCTACTCAAAAACAAGTAATAAGACTTTTTTTTTTTTACTTTTTCTACTCTTGCCGCACACCCACATCTATTTTGTAGCTCTACAAAAAATCAACATAAAGACTTCTATTTATAATAGCTATGGAGCTACTTCTTGGAGGACACTCCAAGCAAAATTAATTGTCCTACTTTTTCTACAACCCAAATCCCAACACCGAAAAATTTCCAAAAGTTTAAACTATCTCTCTCGCACATTGTTTGTCATTCATGCCATGATATTTGGCCAACAGAAGCGTACATAACAACTTAACTCGAGTCATCAAACTGCAGGACGACTTTCTTGGTCCTTAACCTTTTCTCAGCACACAGAGATGCACCACCGACCACAAGATTCAAGAAAGAAAGATTCCAGAGAAGGTTTCGGCGATGCTCTTGATTAGCACTTAAGCATGTAACGACTATCACCATTCCCTATACAGCCATCGCGAAGAAGAACAGAGATAAGATGTGGTTATGGAGCGCAACAAAGTGAAGAGCAAAATGAACCAAGGTCCAAACAAAGTCCCATCCGCCTGAATGTATGGCCTGGACGGTGGAGATGAAGCCACGAAAGAATGCACGGCCGCTAGAGAAGAAAAACCAGATGGTGGAAGCCACGCCAACCGCCGAGGAAAACCCATACTCCAGCCTCGTATTGAACTCAACCGTGTCACCAGTGCAAGTAGCACTGAGTACCCAATCATCAAGCAACAGAATAGGTAAGCAACAGCTCCGTGAAGATTTTCCAAAAAAACGAATGTAGAAGATTTCGAAAAGTTCATCTTTTTTGTTGGGAAGAGTAAGGGTTTTACTGATTTTTATCAAAGAATATAAGGTTTTTTCACTGTGAGATGATAATAATTTTACTTTTTTAGTGGAAAGTGTAACTCTAGCTGCTTTTATAGTGAAATGTTATCGCCTAATCAACATCCCAAAACGGCCAAAACCTCATGCAATTTGTTAACAGATTTTCTCGCCATTACACGCAGGGAGAAAACACTAATCTTAACCTGTGTCAACCGTGGGATTAGACACTCCATTTACGGCATGATATGCACCACATCATCATCAATCAATGTTAAAAATAAAAACCATCTAAAATCTTTTAAACTCTAAAAACACTCTCGAACCATCTCACTACTTATTTACGTTTAGTCGTCATTCGTTTTTTTTTGGCAAAATTTCATTTAGCACACTTTAACTTTAATGTAGTATCAATTTGGCCATCTAATTATTTGTTTGAAAATTTTAATAATTTAATTTGCCTACTCATCACAATTAAAGCATTCAACCTTGTAAAAAAAACAAAGGATAAGTTAAAAAAAAGTATTTGTAAATATAGATTTAAATTCTTTTTTTATATATATTTTATTTTTGAATGGTAAGGATTTTTAAATCTTAGAGGAAAAGATGGAGAAGGACTGAGTGGTTAATTTTGATTTTAGATGTTAAAGAGTTTGGAATGATAGAAGAGGGGAGAGGGAGAAGGATCTTTGGGAAATAAGTAAATAGAATTTGTGAGCTGATTGTCATCTAATCTTAAAATTTTTAAAAGAATAAAATATAAAAATAGGATTTAAACATGCATCTACAAAACATAGTTTTTTTTAGGGAGGTATAACAGCATGCTTTTTTTAAGACAAAATGGTTTAATTGTGATGAGATGACAAATTAAACTATTAAAATTTCAAACAAATAATTAGATGGCCAAATTGATACTCCACTAAAGTTAAAGTGTGCTAAATGAAATTTTGCCCCTTTTTTTTGGCATTAGTAAAACACGTCATAATAATTCATTCCTAGAGCAGCTCTAATTTTTGTGACAACAATTTTTTAAAGATCGTCAAAAAAAAACTGAACAGAGAAAAAATAAACCTCAGAAACTTTTTTTTTACTGTTTTTATAATATTTTTTCCCCGAAAATTTTTATAATACTTCTGAAATGCCCCGACCCGTATTTACCGTACACAGTAAACACGTGCCGAAACTGTGACGACCCAACCAAAATAAGACCAGCATACAGTGTATACAACAGGAACACGGGCTCAACAGCCCAAAATAAAAACATCAACAATAACTCAACCGGCCCAATGGCCCAATAATAGTAAAAACAATGCACAGCGAAAGACTTAATAACTCACAAAACACTGTATGCGACATAGATGCAAACTATAGATCCGAGCCCTGTCCAAGGGATAACGCCGCAGCCTGTCTGGAATGCACCAATCCTGTACAACAAATAGCGAATCCTACGGGATGAAAGTCCGCAGGTGAGGGGTGAGTCCGAAGTGCTCACCGACGAAGGAAAGACAATCAATATGCACACTAAAATTACTCAAGTCAAAACAGGCAAAAACTGCCAAAATAAATCAAAAGACTCGAATAAAATCCAATTTCCAAATCAGAGAACCCAGGGATCGACATCCCAAAAATACGAACCTAGGGATAGACATCCCAAAAATAATCACGGGATAGACATTGTCAAGGCCCGTACCCCAATTAAATAAAAATAAAAATAATTAAATGAAAAAGAGTTACCAAAATACTCTTGAAACCCGGGGTACAAAAACCGATGCTTCGGCATACAAACATTTTCCATGAAAATGTATTAACAACGAGATGTCATAAAAGTACATGAGGTCAACCGGCTTAACATGTAGTAAGCCATCACGGCATCACGCCGTCATAATATCACAAAATCAACTCCGGCTAACTGCCGCTATGGAGATAAAATAATTATGACATCTCGAGTTATTTTACATGCAGCGGAAGATGAAAATAATAATAATAATCAAGATAGAAAATATCATGCATATGGCCCTATGGATCCCACCGAGAGATAATGCACAATTACCTGCTGAAGTGACTGCGTCTGAACTTCGAGTCGACGGTATAAGTGAGTCTGCACGCTAACTAAAGTCTGAAAAACAACGGTGGCGATTTGTGAGTCGCCTACTCAGTGAACATTAAAAGTCTAAACATACATGAAAGTGAAGTCATGCTCGTAGGGTGAGTAGCTCACGAGCACAAGTACAGCATACAAGCAAATCAGAATCACACACCATCACATAAATGTTTTATTGTATTATAGCTCGTATTGTTTGAGCTCAATGCGTTATCTTATTGTTATCCTTATTATTATTTTTATTATTATGGGCCCTCTACTGTGAGTCAAGTCTCGGTAGCGCATCTGATCAGATCAGGGTGTGAAACTCAAATGTCGAACCTCAGAAGGGGTAGATTCTGAGGCCAAAAACCACTGATAAATCTCGAGTGGCCGCTAGCTACCTGAGGGTGCACTCAGACACACCTAACCGGTGCAAGTCTTCCAGGGGTGCACCTACATCCCCTGGGCATGCTAAACAGCATAATGTGACCCGAGGGTACCTGCCCTCCCTCGGGGCTACCAACCGTCACCACAGTAGAATTTAGTATTTTATTCTTATTTACATTTTTTTACATTTCGGTTGAGATACATTATGTCTTTCAGGGATGTGTGCACTGTAAGTGTCCCTGTTTCATCCGGGCCTGCGGCCCATAATCACACATTATCACCAAAGCAGTTTTTCATAAAGAAATTAGGCATGTGAGGACAATCAGGTATACAATTTCAATCATCGCATGTAGCAAACAAGGCAAGTAAACAAACAAACCACACCAACATGCATTCACAAAACATATATATAAAGACTTGTAATGTCACCTCAAAATGCAAGTTATGACTTCTTCCCGATCTGAGTCTACAGCTCCCGAGGTACCTCCCGTGCCTGATTACCGGCACATAACATAATCACTAAACCAATTTTTGGAATAAAACATGTATGTATGCTAATGGTATGCTCTAATCGAGTATCTCCCGACCCTAACTTTTCGATTATAAGATTCCCGGGTCTAAGTCCAAAAAGATCTTTTCTTCTTTCATAACTCCAACGATTAGGGATCTAAGGTTCATTGATTTAAGTTCATTAACGGTTCTCGGGCCTAAAGCCCACTAAATCCATTAATCACAAATTCCGGGCCGAGGGCCCACTTCCTTAAGTCCATATTTTACCGATTATGAGATTGGGCTTCGAGCCCGTTCTTAACATCCGTGAGTTTAATTTTCCGTGATTAAGTCCTAAGTCCGTACTTTAAGTCCAATTAAATATCCTAAGCTTCAAATTGAGGTTATTGGGCCTGGGCTCGGTTTTTTTCCTAAAACCGTCCTAAAGCCTCCCCTAGCCCAAGGTTAAACGGCCTAAAGTCTATTCGTGTCGGTAGGTTCACCCGGCCACACACTCTAACTCTCCGCTCTCGGAAATCCACAATTCACGTTATACATACGTTCATATAAATATGTATTTCGAAAAATAATTCAAAATTCGTATACAAGACAAAACCGAGACAAAACAAAAGTAATTACCGTTAAACAGTCGTACAACGAGAAATATACTCCGCTGGTCAGAACCGAGCCTTCGCCGGAAATTCCCGAGCCCTCGCCGGAACAGTGCGCGCTCGCCGGATTCCGGCGAACCTCGCTGGAACAGTAACTCGAGATGCCAGAAACGTCAACGAACTGCCAATGCCGAAAACCACAACAAGCTGTCAAACCCTAAAACCAACAACTCACATCCCATTCTTTGAATTCATAAGCACAATCGACGAAACAGATTGAGAACTACAGGAGGTCACCGGAATACTCACCGGAAGATGAATCCGCAGAACCTGATGCCGGATCCGAGCCCCCAACGTCCCAATGGTGTCGACCGAACACGCACACACACACTGCCGGATCAGCCCCACAGCAGCAACCTTCAAACCCGCGCCGGCCAGCACTCAAATCCAGCCATCCTTCATCGGGCCCGCCACAAAGACCTCCGGACACGAGCACCTCAAACACAACACACACCCGATGCCTCCGTACACACAACACCCACAACACCGATCAACATCAGCACCAGAAAATAAAGGAAGGTGAAGAAAAGAGGAGTAAAAGAGACGCTTACCACGGCGGCGACGATAGGGAGTTAGGCCTGTCCTCCGTACCCGTCGTCTCGCCTCACGTCCCCTGCCTCTGGGACCTTCGTCCACCACGACCCACAACCTTGAAAGGAGAGGGAGTGACAGCGACATCGGCGGTGGCCTTGTGTCCCAACGACGGCGACACAGAAGGTAGAAGAGAGGATGTATGGCGGCGGCGGCGGTTTTGTGAGAGGAAGGAAAAAGAAAACGGCTCCCCCCCGGTTTGTGAGTGAGAGAGATTTGAGAAAAAGAAGGGAGAAGAAGCTAAGAAAAAGAGAGGAAATAGTGGGGGGACAAGGGCCGTTGCAATGGCGGCTGCAAAGTGGAGAGGTAATGGCAGGAAGCAAAGAAAAGTGGGAGGAGAAAAGAAGAAGGAAAAAAGAAAGTGAAGAAGGGAAGAAAAGAGGAGGATCGGGCTAGGTTGGCTGCCCTAGTGGACGACCCGTCGTCCGCTTAGGCGCGGTCAACCCTTGCCTGGTCAACCTTTTTTTTTTTCTTATAAAACCCCCAAAACGACGTAGTTTTAACCGAAACTACGTTATACGCCGCGTTTCTTCCCGAAACTCATTTTACGTCAGACAAAGCTCAAAAGCGACCTATTACCGCTTAAAATTAATAAACCCAAAGGGGAAATAAGTAAATTTTATTCCCATTACCGAAATTCGAATTTTTTTTTTTTATATAAATCATTAAACGGAAAACCGGGGCATTACAGTTCTACCCACCTTAATAAGAATTTCGTCCTCGAAATTCAATCATCAAGTCCGTAGGTCCTACCACGATAAGTTTCTGGTATCCTCCACCAGGTGTCCGATCTCATTGCGAGATGTCGCTTTTGCCCTTAAGCGGTGTTTCTTCCGCTTATATAAACCAAACCTAATAATTGAGAACCCACACACAACTATGGACTCACCACTAAGATCTCGTACTACCTCTGACTCAGAAGATAAGAGTTACATCGGTGGTAGAGCTTTCCCGACGAGCTCCGATGAGGAACCCCCGAAGAAGCGGTTCAAGACCAACATCATCGGCCTAAAGGAGCATATGGTGATTCCCCCAAGACGGCGAAAGAAGCGTGTAAGCAAGGAAGGACCTTCTGGTAACAAGGATAGGAAAGGCAAGGCAACAGCTGAGGCCAGCACACAACTACAGACAATGAAGCAGCTGGACACTTCACTGAAGAAGGTCCACACTGTAGTGATGCAGATTGAACTGGCCTGTATGGGACTCTCTTCTCAGATCGCGAATATACAAAAGCTTGTAACTGATCTGAAACATCATGTAACTCCGTAGAGTGCTTTTCCTTTGTTGTAAGATGTTTATGAAATCAATAAAATGAGCTTTCTTCTTAAATCGAAACTCTATTGTAGCGAAATCTCGTGTTAAACAGATTAAAACCAGCAATAAAGGTATGAAATTAATCATAAGGAAATTATAATTAAAGCAAGACTCGTTTAATAAAGTCAAAACATTAAGAGATTATATCAAGGCAAGTTTCCATATTCAGCGCCCTAGGTCGATCATGAACATCCTCGATCCCGAAAAACGTATCGTACACAGTTAACGGTGACGTCTGTTAGCCTCGTGAAAAAAGACACCCGTTAACTGGCAAGGCGATGATCACGGGAGCGTCCTATGTCCCTCGAAAAACACGTTACCCACTTGTCCGCAATTGTCCGTATGAGCCAAAAATGTCGGTCAAGTCCCGTTTCTCTCCACGCTGTCCGAACAGCTGTAAGCTTGTCGCACACGCACTCTACTCGAGGTGTGGTCCACACGGTCTAGCCACAACGGTCACGAGTGCATGTGACAAAGATGTAGGAACAAGTCTTAAGGAGACCAAATTGAAATAGCCCGGGAAATTGAAAATTGTAAGGTAGAGAAGGACTGATAACCTCTGGCATTTATTGCCCAAACAACAAACACATAGCATGTCGAAGCAATAAATGAGGCAACGGTAAAATTTTAAAATGCAGACACTTGAAATTCGAACGTAATGACTACGCTCCTCCTAAGGTTATAACAGACAGTGTGGTGAGAAGTAAGTCATCAAAGCATTTTTAAGGCAATCCTACGCCCTGACTAAGAATCCTCAAACTCAAGAAAACCAAACACCTATACGCCCAAACATAATGTCTGCCCCATCATCAGTTTTCTTTGTCGAGGGTGCCAACCTTGGCAGAAGGAACCGATTGGCCTACAGTATGGTCAATGAACGTGCCGAAGAACTACCAAATGAGCTCGGCAGGATGCCTCGGCTGGTCTTCGTCGACGAGCTCTACTCATCGCGGTTCTTTGTCACTCCAATGGAAGAGGTGATCTACCTGGAGGATCACGGAACACTGAGGACATCCTACTACGGATCGGCGAATACCGTGATGTTCTTCATCTCCGACAGGCTTCAGAAGTTCAACCTGGAGTCCACTTGCCAGACGGTGGAGCAAGGTGCATACTACCAGCTTGCGATGACGGCCCAAAGCATACCCAGAATGACGCGCCTACCTCCAACTTGGCCAAAGGTACGACTGCTGGTGTGGAACTGCAGGGGAGTTGCGAGGCGCGCTCAAGAGTTCACACGTACGCTGAGGGATTTGAAGAACCAGTACAAACCGAATATGGTTCTTCTGACGGAGACGCAGTGGCAACCTCGGGACGATCACGGTCTCATCCCTCTCCGTTTCCCTCAAGCTAACCGGTTCGAGAATCCTGGCCAGCGCGACAGAGGTGGCATGTGGCTCTCGTGGAGCGACAGAGTCACGGTCAACATCAACAGTGATCCCAACAGCTTCCGTGTCAACGTCGTTCCGAACTGTTAAGTGTATTTTCCATTTAAATAAAATATCAAAATCGTTGTACTTTCTCCCTTTTTATAAAATATCAAGATCAATGTAATGTTTCTGTTTGTAATGGTATCATTAGTACTATTAATAATATTTATATTTCCGTTTAATTATGGCATAATTTCATCCTGTCCTTCAGCATTGTACAAATCTTGTGGTGGATCCATAGTAACGCCTATATGAATGCAAACAAGTCGAAAAACGTTTTTAGAAATTATAAATCTGAAACATGCTTATGCACAGAGAAAAATCACTTGGAAGCCCAAAGATCTGAAGCCCGCTCCGCTACCAACTGTCAAGGCCCGTACCCCAATTAAATAAAAATAAAAATAATTAAATGAAAAAGAGTTACCAAAATACTCTTGAAACCCGGGGTACAAAAACCGATGCTTCGGCATACAAACATTTTCCATGAAAATGTATTAACAACGAGATGTCATAAAAGTACATGAGGTCAACCGGCTTAACATGTAGTAAGCCATCACGGCATCACGCCGTCATAATATCACAAAATCAACTCCGGCTAACTGCCGCTATGGAGATAAAATAATTATGACATCTCGAGTTATTTTACATGCAGCGGAAGATGAAAATAATAATAATAATCAAGATAGAAAATATCATGCATATGGCCCTATGGATCCCACCGAGAGATAATGCACAATTACCTGCTGAAGTGACTGCGTCTGAACTTCGAGTCGACGGTATAAGTGAGTCTGCACGCTAACTAAAGTCTGAAAAACAACGGTGGCGATT
>JAKUCV010003518.1:63058-73576 GCA_028386065.3 Turnera subulata | reverse complement strand
TCACATCCCATTCTTTGAATTCATAAGCACAATCGACGAAACAGATTGAGAACTACAGGAGGTCACCGGAATACTCACCGGAAGACGAATCCGCAGAACCTGATGCCGGATCCGAGCCCCCAACGTCCCAATGGTGTCGACCGAACACGCACACACACACTGCCGGATCAGCCCCACAGCAGCAACCTTCAAACCCGCGCCGGCCAGCACTCAAATCCAGCCATCCTTCATCGGACCCGCCACAAAGACCTCCGGACACGAGCACCTCAAACACAACACACACCCGACGCCTCCGTACACACAACACCGATCAACATCAGCACCAGAAAATAAAGGAAGCGGAAGAAAAGAGGAGGATCGGGCTAGGTTGGCTGCCCTAGTGGACGACCCGTCGTCCGCTTAGGCGCGGTCAACCCTTGCCTGGTCAACCTTTTTTTTTATATAAAACCCCCAAAACGATGTAGTTTTAACCGAAACTACGTTATACGCCGCGTTTCTTCCCGAAACTCGTTTTACGTCAGACAAAGCTCAAAAGCGACCTATTACCGCTTAAAATTAATAAACCCAAAGAGGAAATAAGTAAATTTTATTCCCATTACCGAAATTCGAATTTTTTTTTTTTTTATAAATCAGATGAGTTGGTGAAGGTGCGACGAAACAGTCTTAAACCATCGAGTCACGGCCACCACGAAACAGTCTTAAACCATCGAGTCGTACCACTACTTACCACGTGACAATTATATTACCGTCATTAAAACAAGATCACAGGGATCAACATCCCTAACCAAATCACTGAGATAGACATCCCTATCCAAAATCAAGGATCGACATCCTTTCACAATTTATTATTATTTAATCCATTTTATTTAGTGCCAAAACGACTCATAGATAAACGTTCAAAAACCAATCACAATACTGGGATAAACATCCCGACAACAATCATGACAATGGGATAAACATCCCGAACCAAACCACAGCAAATGCAACATGCAATAATCAACAAACACAAAAACCGAGTAATATAGGCACATATTGAAGGAAATCCATCCTCACCTTGGTCGATTACTCAACTCCGAAAATAATGACCTGTCCGACGCCGGCTCCTCGGGAAACTGCCCGATATCCAAACCTATACATCAAAACAATATATACATATAAATGCACATAATCGGTATACTATGATGCCAAAACTGCGAAATTACCCATCCCGGTTCATATCCGTTATCATTATCTTTTACCGAAAATATTTTACTGTACGTATTTCCGAATATAATTTTGGTACCATACTTTAATTAAAACTCTTTTCAAGATATTTTCATAAAATAATTATACTTTTCCCAAAATAATAATTACCATAATTTTTTTGGAATTTATAACATATGTATTTATTTTCCATAATATTTCCATAAAAATTATTATATTTCCAAAATATAATTTCTAAGTATTATTATCTTTAGAAAACTCCATTTCCAGAGAGTATAATCACATAAACTTATTTTCTAAAAATAAATACGAATTTATAAATACACATATATATTTCTATCATAAAATACTTTTCCAAACAATTACATTATCGAAATAATTATATATTTCAGAAATATAAATCATGTGTACCATATATATATATTTCCAAATTTAATTATCTTAATTTCCAGAAAAATAATACGTATTTATAATTTCCAGAAAATATATATAACGTTTATCTTTTTCCTAAATATATATAATAACATTTTTTTTCAAAACAAAACATAATTATCAAGGTATATATATACATATATTTTTCCTCTAAAACCATAAATCATACTTACTATATTTTCTCAAGGTAGATATATTTTTTTTTTCAGAATTAAATACCAGCAGATAATTATAGTTATATCTATATATATATTTTCTTTTTTTTTCAGAAAAGAAAAACACAACCCGCAACCCAGGAGGTCGCGACCCGCCCAAACTAATCGGGTCTCACCTTAGGAACGGCGGTAGGCGGCGCGACGCAGCGCAAGGATGGGAGCGCGGGGCCGACGAGGCTGAGGCGACTCTGGAACGGCAGCAGGGAGGGCGCGGCGGCGACGGCAGAAGCAACGGGCGCGGAGGAAGACGGATCCGCGAGTTCTCTGTCGGGTCAACGCCTCTAGCAGGAGCGTCCGGCGGCGGAAACGAGCGGGGGAGGCGGGGTTCAGTCGGCGATGGCGTGGCGAGGGCCATGGTGCCAGCGGTGGCACGAGACTCAGCCCGAAGCTCCGTTTGGTGAACAGTAATGGAGGCGCTGGGTTGACGATGAACAGTGCTATTCCGGGTTTCTTTTTTTTCTTCTTTTTTCCTATTTTCTTCTTTTCTTTCTTCTATTTTTCTTTCAATTTCTTCTTCTTTTGTTTTTTTTTTTCCTCTGTTTCTATGTATATATTTTTTCTTCCTTTTTTTTCCTCTTTCTTTTTTTTTCTGCCGGTTTTCTCTTTTTTTTTTCCTTTTTTTTATTTTTCTCTCTTTTTATTTTTCTCTCTTTTTTCTCTTCTCCTCTCTTTTTCTTCTTCCTTTGTTCCTCTGCCTTCCTCTTTATAAACCGATAAAAGCACTGTTCAGCCTGTGATTCCTTCAATAATGCAGCTTGTCTGCATTATTGAAGCGAGTCCGGTCCGTACCAGAAAATAACTGATACCCCCTTAGTTATTTTCCGGTATGATTTTTCCGAAAATCCCGGGACCCGAAAAATACCAACTTAGGCCCGAAAAATCCACAGAAAAATCTCGAGTGCGGAAAAACTCTCGGTTTCGAAAAACGACGCTCGATTTACCTTGAATTAATTACCCGAGATTAATTCAACAGTAAATCACGGTAAAAAGACTTTTACAGTCCCGGTAAAAATTAAAAATTTTACCCGAGCTGTTACAACTTCGATGGCAACTTTTGGAATTAATTAATGGTATTCTTCTTTGGGAAAAATTGAATAAAATCTAGAGAATGTGTTTGCACTCAAAAAATTAACTTGGCTCTTGATAATTATGGCTAGGGGTGAGCAATCGGTCGGTACGGCACATACCGTGCCGATAAGGGATCGGTATGACTTTTCCGACTGCCCTATTTGCCGACCGATGCCACCCCGTTAAGCTACTTATGCCGATCGGCATGATGCCGATTTATACCGACATCGGTTCGGTCGGTATGTATGCCCACCGATTCCCAAACTTCATACTCTTTTTTTTTCTTTTTCTGGTAGGGAAGAAGGGAAGAGGAAGAAATCAAAGAAATTGGAAAAAAAATTGTATAGGAAGAAAAGAATGAAATTCATCACTGCCCACCGCAAAAATAATCTCAAAATGAATAAAGGCATAAAATCGTTTCTAAAAATTAATTAAAACCATCCACCATCATCACAATATAACGATCCAGTAAAAGAACAAATTGATATTACCCAGAATTCTACCTAGAAGAAAAAACAATTTGATATACATCAACTACCCAGAAAAAGACCACAACAACATCAACAACACACAGAACATTCATCATTCCACCATTTGATATTTACCCAGAATTCTCAAGAACCTTTACCTAACAGCATAACAAACAATTTTTTAGCAATATCCCAAATACAATTATTCCACACACTGATACTTACATATTGATCAATTGGCAGAAAGAAGTGAGAATTTGGGTATTAAGGTTTGGATTGGGGAATTAGACAATTAGGGTTTGATTGGGGGAATTAGGAATCAAGAATTTGGGTGTTTTGGGTTTGCTACTTGGAGGAAAATTCGATCATCAAGACAAGGAAGGGTAGCGAGGTATAGGGTACTAGAATAACATGGGGCATGGGCACTGTCGCGAAGCCATTGCACCATTGTCGGATTCGCCGCCTCGAGCTGTAGTAGCAGCGATGTCGTGCGAGGCGCATGCGTGGGAGGAGCTGCATAGGTGGGCGGCTGCGGACTACGGTGGTGCTGTTGCAAGGGGTGGCTTTTCTGGGAGAGACAGAGGTGAGAGACAGAGATGAGAAAGGCTGAGAGATTGTGTGTTTTGACGAGGGAGAGAAAGGCAGAGAATTTTTTTATGGAAGACGAGAGAGGGAGAGAGAGAGAGTTAGTAATTATAAGGGTTTAGTCATGGGTTGGGTTCGTCGGTACGGCTCTTACCGAAAACCGACGGTATGACCACGATCTAACCGAGAAGAGCCAATAATCTTAACGGCACGGTATGGTCGGAAGGGGTAGCGCTGAAATCCCAAGAATTTCGAGCCGATACCGTCGGTTTTCGGTCGGTATCGGCTCGGTTGCTTCGGCTCGGGAAATTTGCTCACCCTTAATTATGGCCCAAAGCAAGAAAAACCCAGATGGGTAAAATCCTAGAAATTCAAACTATTAAAAAATATTAAAAGCCCCTGACGGGTTATATATCAAGGCAAAGA
This sequence comes from Turnera subulata, assembly GCA_028386065.3. NCBI lineage: Eukaryota > Viridiplantae > Streptophyta > Magnoliopsida > Malpighiales > Passifloraceae > Turnera > Turnera subulata. The sequence goes on along the minus strand of JAKUCV010003518.1, from coordinate 69,177 downwards.
ACCAAATAAGAAAGGAGGGACATGGCATTACTGTCTATTATCACTAAACAATCACTTCAAAAAAAATTACAACGTTAAGTAAAATGGGTTATAATAAATAAATACAACGATCTGTATAATAAATAAAATGTTCGCGTAATCTAATACTAGCAAAAATACTCTTACCTTATATATTTGAAGAAGTTGCTCATAGTCGACCCGGTCTACAACGATAAGTCAAGAACCAAGTGCATTTGCACCTGAAAGAAAACATAATTAATGGGGAAATTCACCCACCTCCATGGTTTTTGTGGAACAGATTTCTTTAATTTATTTTCGTGTTAGGAGTATGTGATTGTCCATAATTATTTTTTTTGCACAAATTTGATTGTCGTCCATACTATTACTGAGCATGCCACTACATATATTGTTGGAGCCTGAATCCTGCTTTGTAATCAAAATGCCCCAAGATCCAAAGGGTAGATCACAGATGAATAGCATGGGAATTGGGGTGTGTCAAGTGTCTTTAAGGTTACAACCACGGTAAAGTTCCTATGATCGTGATATTATAATGGATATTTGAGAGTTTGGGAAATATAAGATTACCAGAGAGGAAGGTGCAACTTCAAGGCTGTGTGTTGTCTGGGGTGTGGGGGCTGTTACCAATGAAGACGAATGCGGCTTGCGGGAACTGAAAAAGTGAATTGTTGCTTGTCATGTTCCCCCGGTTCTGCAACATTATCTAAGTTCTTGTAATGGGCATTTGCCCTCCTTCTTTACCAAAAAAAAAAAAAAAAAAAGTTTAGCTTTTTTCTCAAATAAAAAAAAAAAAAAAGCTTTAGCTTTAGACCCTAATGATGAGGATAAAGGGGTTCTGATGCTGATTGAATGGAGATGTGCTCCTCAGCTGCCTAGGCAGTATGGCAAATTGGCAATGCCAAAGCCTTGTGCTCTATGGCCAGAAATTCTTCTAGAGAGGGCAGCGAATGCGGAGTGCTACTTTCGACTCTGATGGTGCAGTAGCTTGTGAAGTCTATGTGGCAGCAAACATTCCTCAGAAGAGACATGGCATTACAGAAGATGTCGGGGAATACCCCGAAAGACATAGTTAACTCCAGGAAACTACCATGGCTGATTGAATGAATGGAGTCGTTGTACCTTTAGCTTCCTTAGGTGCCTAGGCAGTATGGCAATGCCAAAATCTTGTGCTGTAAATTCTAGAAATTATGTAAACCTATCCTCAAAATCACTGTATACATGAGAGCCGAGACGCATTGGTTTTTTCTATTTCTTCTATTTCTAACTCTATGGAGCCACTTAATAGTCAGGCAAATTGCACCAGGTAAACGGAACACCAAAGCTTGCTGAAAAGTGGCAAACAAAAATTGTAGCTGCAGATGCAGTCAAAGAGTCCTCTTAAGTGAGCAAATTTTACCTTCGTTTTTTTTTTTTGAGAACCAATTTTACCTTCGTTTTAGATGTACAAGTAATCGCGCATTTAACTCTGTCTTTATTGTTCTTTTTAGTCATCTGCATTGGACGTAAAGGAAGATAGATGAAGAGAAAGAGACAATCTGAGCTGATCTCTTGTACAATATAGAGCAAAATGTCCATTAAAGATGGACAAACAACTGAGTTTTCCAACCTCTCATGCTAAGTCTTAAACAAAGAGAGTTCTCTTTCATTCAATCCATCCGCGCAAATAACAATTTGCCAAAAGCTTTATCTATCAATATATTTATGAGACAACCCTCAAAATGCTGAAAAGTATTAAAGGAATGAAAAGATTTTCATTTGTCTTTATGGATTCTTCATTTCATGCCACCACCACCAGGCAATAGACTTTTGGCCGGCGAACGTAGTGCAACTCCCCCGCGCTGAGGATGGGAGTACTTCCTGTACACCGTTTGCAATTTGTTTTCAGGTGCTCTAGTGTGGTAGTAGGCCAGCAGTGCAGCACATTCTCTGCACACCCACAAACACAAATAAGTAAGTTAAAAGAAAACCAACATAACAAGAAAGAGTTGATGATAGATTCAAACAGTAACAGTAAGAGAAGAGATTAATACTCACCCCAGCTGATGTTCTGAGAATCCTGTGTGAAACTTGAGGGTCTCCGTCCAGAGAGGGGTTTTGTTTAGAGTGCAACGAGCTACATACACTGCAGAGGCAGCAACCATGGAGGGGCAGAACTTTGTGATGTCGTATTGCATCATACCCAACTCACTCAGGAAGTAGACCATATTTTCCATCTCCTTGTCATCCAAGGTCGAATTAGCAGTAGCAGTAGTAGATGCCTTGATGAAGCGAGCAAGGAAGACATAATGTGTAGGCACCGTTAGTGTCCACTCAAGCTGCGCCAGTATACTTTTCTCCATCACCAGAATCTGCTCATGACTGTAGGCTCTGTCTGAAATACACACCAGATCATTTACCTGCATACAGCTTAAGATGTGAGAAACATAAAGAAAACTTCATAATTGGACTCATTATTAGTAAGGGACTGTATCTTTATGATCTTGGGATTCATTTACCTCTGGAGCCCAGATTTCCTCATATTTGGAAGCAGTAAGCATGGCACTGATGCCAACTAGCTGCAGTTCTCTCCTTGGAACCATCTTCGTAGACAGGAACCGATCGATTATGTTGATTGTGAGGTAAAGTGTTTCCTGGGAGAGCTCAAATTTCAGGTGGACGTCAATTAGCCAATCCACCAGAATGGACCTCATTTTCTCATTGATCTCTGGTTGTGAACCCATGTAATCACAAGGGCGGTTCTCATTCTCAGCTAGTTTGTAAAACTTGTAGATGTCTTCAACGTATTCTACTGCGGCCAAATGATTATGGACTTCTGCAGCATCAATGTCTACAATCTCCGGCTTTGGTTTGGTTCCCACACCACAAGCAGCCTAACAAAACATCAATTTTGGACATGAAACAAATCAGACTTGAGAACTTTTTTCAAAGAAAAGAGCTCTCCACATTTGATACAAGTATTTGTAAGAAAATAAGATGTTGTTGAGGCAGATATACCTTGCTTCTGGCTGTGAGGACTGAAGTAAGTGTTTGCCCTTTCTTTGAAGATCCATCTCCTTCCTTCTTCTTGTTCGCTACTTTCTCTTGCTTCTTAGCCTTCACTTCTTCTTTCTCAACAGTATCAGGGCTAATCTCGATCACCTCCTTTGGCTTTGGCTTGACTACCTTGACAGCCACTTTCTTCTGAGCCGCAGCCTTAGGTACTGCCGCTCTTCTGCCAACTACTGCACCAAGCTCCTTGTCCACATTCACACAAATTCCTTTCTGCGTTCCAAAGAAAACCCAGCATCCGAAATCAGATAAAGAAGCAAATAAGACCAGAATCGACAAAAATGACTTCAAGAAGTCTTTACAATTCAAGACAGTGTAAAAAATGAACCTTTTTGTTCTCTGCAGCTGCAGCAGCTTGGGCATTGGCGAGTAATTGTGCACAGAAACTCCTTGTAATGGGACGAGAGATTTCAGGCTGTGGCTTCCCGTCGACCAATCCAACCGTTACCAGATTACCAATGTCTCCAAGAGCACGGCGGTTTCTCCCACCGGCAGGTGCCGCTTTCTTCTGTTGATGCATCTTATTAGCTCCTTCATCTGAAATAGAGTAATCGTTAGAAACCCCCACATCAAGAAGAAGAAAAACAAGAAGAGCTACTTGAAAAGAAAAGGCCTTGTTCTCTGTCTACTTATTCAAGCATCAACAACAACAAAAAAAGAATGGTTCTTTCTTCTAGGTTCCTTCATTTTTCTCATCTTATTTCTTCTGAGAAACAAAACAGGAGAAGACAGATCTTCTGTGACTTGACCAAAGCACTAAAAACGATTTATTTGCAAAACCCATTGTTGTTCCAAACAAGAAAGCCATATAGGGAATACAAATAAAAACACCAAAGCACTCAAAATCCAGAATCATAGTTTACCAAAGATTGGATGCCCAGAACAGAAATTGAAATCAAAAGAAACGATTATCCATACAAACAGAAACACAAAGGGGTTACTAATCAAACCCAGATCTTGGAAAATGGCCAACACAATAGAAGAAGAAAAGAAACCCAGGGATATCTGTGAAAAGCAAAACACGAAAGATAAGAACAAACCTCTCTGGACTTGTTGAGGGACGATGGGTCTGGAAGCCATCGCTTCTTCTTCTCGATCAATCAAACTCTTCCTAAATCTTCAAAGAACAAGTCTATCTCTCTCTCTACTTCTTTCTCTGTTTCTCTGTTCTATCTCTCTCTCTCTATTTCACAAGGCTTATTACTATTGTTAATAATGGTGGGTTTCGAAAAGGAGATGAATATATATATATATAAGAAGGAAGTAGGGGAGAGCCAAAAGCCACCCTTTTGAAGCCGAGAATGCACACCGCTTCCCTTACAACGGTCGGATTTTGCTCCATTCCCAACCGTTAGATCTAATTCCCATCCTACGGCGATTTTGAGCCTCTTCGCTGTTATAGCCGTTGGCGCTTGGTGGCATAAAAGGTAAAAAACTCCAAGTTACCGTTCTTGTTAAAATAAATCATTTTGGATTCATTCTTCTCAGTTCTCCCATAAAGAGAAAAAAATATATATATATTAAGGCACGAGGAGTGATGACGTGTAAGTTAATTGGGTTAACACTTACCAGTTGGGTCTCTCTCTTTTTTTGTAAGTGGTGCACTTTTTTCTACTTCACCCACGGGAATTGTCTATAAACTGTGTGACCTGTAGTCTGGATTTGATAACCTGGGTTTGATATTGATATTATAATTTTTAAAAATCAGTTCAATTCAAAAAACTTATATAGTATTAGTGTCAGTATGATGGCCTGATGGGAATAATAATATTTGTATGTTAATAATTAAGGGAGAAAGCGCAATAGATATATCCAAGATGGGTATCCATATTTTTACTCATAATTTTATGGTTACACACTTAATCCTAAAGGCAAAAGTTTAGTGTTACAGTAAATTAAACAGCATAATGGCAAAAGGAAAACCCTCTCACTAGCATCATCCCAAAGTAAAATCTAATATTACAAAAAAAAATAAACATAATGTGAGAATAGCCTTTTTCTAACATCAACCGTTAAGATAGACAAACAATCATTCCGAAGTTGAATCAAATAAATAAGAGACCCCGGACAAATGAGAGTAAATATCCAATCTCCAAGGCAATTTCACTATACCTTTGCCCCCAAAATTTCGGATTTTGTGCCTCAATTTTTTGAATTTAACTTATATTGAAATATCTTGCTGGAGGTTCACTCTAGATCAATCTCAATTAGACTTTCTCTTATTAACCTAGAGAGACCTTGAGTTTGTGGTCTTTTGAGTACGTAAATATATTGAGAACTTACAATGTCTTGCTAGAGTAGGAGGTTGACTCTAGATTGACCTCAATTAGCCTTTTTCTCATTAATGGTCATAGTCCTTAAATATATTTTCGGCAACATCAAAACTATATCAACCATTAAAACATTATTAAATCCCAATAATAAATCATAAGTTTGGCGTGAGCTAAATTTCTAACATTATTGTAAGAGTTATAGTTGGAATAATTCATTCAATAATTAAACCTAGTGGCAAAGCTAAAGGTGTCTCTCAGCTTTGTGTGCGTTTTGGACATTTTTCTCCCTTATGCTTTAAAATGGATATTTTTCATTTATGTGTTGCATTTTTGTGACATTTTTCATTTTTTTCTGATTTTCTACGTAAAAAATGCTGACGTGTCAATCGGGAAAAAATGAAAAAAATTGACACGTCAGCAGTTTCTATGTAGAAAATCGGAGATAAATAAAAAATGTCTCAAAAATTCAATACAAGGATGAAAAATGTCCATTTTCTAGCACATGAATAGAAAATGTCCACTGTAACAGCCCGGGTAAAATTTTGGATTTTTACCGGACTGTAGAAGTCTATTTACCGAGATTTACTGTTGAATTAATCTTGGGTAATTAATTCAAGGTAAATCGGAGTCGTTTTTCGAAACCGAGGGTTTTCCCGCGCTCGTGATTTTCCCGTGAATTTTTCGGAACTAAGTTGGTATTTTTCGGGTTTCGGAATTTCTCGGAAAATCACACCGGAAAATAACTAAGGAGGTATCGGTTATTTTCTGGTCCGGATCGGA